>CM056200.1:43773332-43995381 GCA_029692085.1 Gymnothorax javanicus
GCCCGGGAGAAACCTACAGTATTGACAGATTTTCTGGGAGCACACCATATACATAAATAAAAATTGGTTGTTTTAGATATTCCTTTGCTTATTGCAGACAATCAGTAAGCAAGTTCCATATTCAAAGTATTTTAGTCCACAAAATAAAAGGCATTTAACATGAAACAACGTGAAACATATCTGATATGAAAGCCCATTTTGAAAAGACACAAAAATAATTCAAATTAAGTGTAAGGTGCTTGAATAATGCCTCCCTAATATGTTTACGTTCAATCAAGAGGAAAAGCACTCATCACCTGTCATATACTGACCTCAATCTCTGAATTCAGAAGGATGCTGCACTTTGGTATGAGTTTAGCTGTTAATTAAAGCTTAGTGGAGCAAAGGGAAGCACTGGGGTTACTCATCAGAAACAAGGCCAACTTTGTTTAGCTCATGGTGTACAGTTTTTGTTTAAACTGGTTAAGACATGGATTGATTCAATACTTCCATGACTTTTGAGCTGTAATGCATTGGTTATTATCCCCCGCCACACGAAGTGGCCGGGGGATATTGATTTGACCTCCGTCCGTCCGTTCGTGCGTGCGTCCTTCCGTGCGTCCGTCCAGGATAAAGGAGAACAACTTTTCACAAGAAATATTCGAGATAGGATAACCAAATTTGGCATATAGGTTCAGACCATGAAGGCCTTGATTGAGTTCGAAAATGAGACCAGCGCGATTATTTTTTCCAGAGTTATTGCCCTTGATTCGCATTTTTTAACTCTGACTACGGTGTCTATGAAGGAGAAAAACTTTTCACAAGAAATATTCCAGATAGGATGACCAAATTTGGTGTGTAGCTTAAGACCATAAAGACCTTGATCGAGTTCGAAAATGAGACACGCGTGATTATTTCTCCGGAGTTATTGCCCTTGATTCACTTTTTTTCAACTCTGTTCACGGTATATGTAAAGGGAACTACCTTTCACGGGAAATATTCCAGATAGGATAACCACATTTGGTGTGTAGCTTAACACCATAAAGACCCTGATGGAGTTCGAAAATAAGAAGCACACTATTATTTTTCCCACAGTTATTGCCCTTGTGGCACTTCTGGGAGCCTCTGTTCATAGTATCTTTAAAGAAGACATTTTGGCGGGGGATGTTGTTGACCATGTCTACTTGTTAGCAAAAATACAACAAAAGTGTTTTTCTTGCTCCCATAATTGTTGATGCATTCCCTTGTCAAACTAAAGCTGCAGCAGCGATGAACAGGCCCTCGCACCCTTGTGCACGTTGGAGGTGGTGGTGAGATCCTGACGGGTGCAGGTGTGCATTCATGACCATTGGACAGTGATAGACTGTGTAAAAGGTTATTTACAGAGAGGAGAGCAGACACCTTTACTCAAACATGACCCCTGTATTTGGGGGCGCTCTGAAGCACACTGTCCATGTGCAAGCTCAGTGTGGCATCATGACATCTTCAGAATGGTAGACTTATTAACATTTGGACATTTGGACCAGTTTTGACAAAGTTTCTTTTAGGAAGAACAACGTCCTGTGTCATGGTACCAAGAGACTTTTTTTAGGTCAGGGCATTGTCCTTGTGTCTGCCGAATTATTTGCATGTCGATTAAACTGGCTGCGAGGTCTGCTTTGTTGAAATTTTCTTGGGGACGCTATGCAGTGATTTTACCATGCTCATGAGCAAAGCCTGAATGATAGTAAAATATATGGCGGGCTTTTTGCGTGTGCAAAATTTTGTGAGTTTTCAAGCATGTTGAGGCCCTCAAAAATGCGTTCGTAAAATTTTGAAAAACGCAGGAAATGACTCAAAGCTCACTTTCTGTTTGCCGAAAAAAAAATCCAAAAAATCAACAAAAAACTTCATTATGAACCCTATCATCCCACCACATTTCATGGAATTCTGAGCATCTTGATGCCAAAATGGCCACAGGTTTGGTGGCGCTATAGAGCCACTGGGGCACATCCCAGCTCAATTGATATGCCAATTTTGTCTGTACACAAGAATGAACATATCTCTGAAAATGGTGAAAATTGCATGATGTATCTGCAAATTATAGCAATGTCCTGTTTCATGGCGAGACATCAGAATTTGCCACGCCATCACGGCCACGCCTATTCAAAAAAACTCAACGATTTCAATAACTTTTGATTGCGAATGCCTGACACTGAGCAAATTTGAAGTCATTTGGATAAAAACTCTTGAAGGAGTTAGTTAAAATACCAGCCCTTCAAATATTGATGATTTTTAGGAAAATGCAAAATGGCGGATTCCCTGTTGGATTTGGGGTCATGCTCCAGTGACTTTTTTGTAGATTCTGGTATGATGCATCATTCCGCAAAGGTTTTATGACTCTAGATTACACGCATTTCTTCCAATTGTCCATTGAACTTTGAAAATTCTAGGTGGCGCTACAGAGCCATTTTGATGTTTTTTTCAGATCAATGATAAAATATCAAATTTTTCGGCAGATACGATGCATATGCCAATTTTGATCACTTTCTGCCTGTGGGAAAGGCCTGAAAAATGTGATTTTCATTCGCAAAAAATAATAATAAAAATTAAAGCTGCAAGCAGCTGTGATCGGGCCCTCGCACTCCCGCACGACTGCAGGGCACCTGCAGCACGCGAGTGCCGTGGTGTGAAGTAAGAAGAGAGAAAAAAACAGGGAGGAGCGAAGAAATGCAATGTTTTGTTCATCCACTAGGTGGCGCAATGAGCACTTGTGGGCAGGTGCGTTCGGGGGGGAACCTCATCACACATGTCAAGTTTTGAGCCAATCAGACAATGCATGACTGATTTAAAATGAGTTGATATTCTGTCACGAAGGATCGAAAGTCGCCGCCACCGCCGCCACGGGCAGCCTGCAACATGACAGGACACGTGGGTCACTGTGGAAATTCATCAACTTGATCGTCACGTGGGCACAAAATGAAGTTGATGAGGTCAGGAGTTTGGGGTTGATGTTTGTCAATGTGAAATATGGCATTTCCTGTTTCCACAAGGGGGCGTCTTAAGCGGGATTGCCTATGAGCATATGGAGGTGTTTAGGACGGGGCTCTTGTCATGTACAGGAATTTTGGAAGCAGTTTGGATGAAGTATGTAGGAGGGAGAGCTTCTCGAATATGCATGGCGAATCATCAAAAATGGCGGCGCCATAGCGGCCATGCCCATCGATGTAGAGAAAAGCTTTTGATAACTTTTGATCGCAAAGGTTTTGAGATGATGACCTAAGTTGATTGGACAAATCTGAAGTTGATTGGACAGAATCTTTAGGAGTAGTTCGTTAAAATACATGATGTGGAATCGTGGCCATAATCGAAAATGAAAATGAAAATGGCCTACTTCCTGATGGTGTAGACAATGACTGCCAATGACTTTTTTGTGCGTCAGGACAACTTCTACATGCGTACCAATTTTCATCCACCAACTCCAAAAAAAAGCCCTATGGGGATGGGTTTTAGAAAATTTCAAGGGGGCGCAATAGAGTAATTTTGCCCCCCCCCATGGGCAACAGCCCATCATATGTAAGTACTCGCCATTCTTGACGTGTGTATCCATTTATATGAGGTTATCACTTCGTTAAAGCCATAAAAAAGCCCAACGTAATTTGACGGTGAGGGATCGATAATCGCCACACCGGCAGATGGACGCCATTGCTCGTAGCTTCCCAGCATTCAAAGTGTAGCTTCACTAACTTGTTCTGCATGTCTTAGAAGTGGAATGAAGTTGCTGGGGTCAACTAAGTTGGATCAGTACATGGTAGGGTGAAAAAAGGTCACTTCCTGTTACCACTGGTAGGCGCTATAAGTAAGGCGGAATATTAGAATATGGGGGCGTTCAGGGCGGAGCCATCATCATGTCCATGAAACTGGAAGGTGTTAGGATAAAGTATGTGGGTGTGAGAGCCGTTGGAAAGTGGATGGCTAAATCACGAAAAATCGCCAAAGTCTGGCACGCTCTAGCAGCTACGCCGTTTGACTTACAGACATTCTTTTGATAACTGTTGATCAGCATGGTCTCTTGATGATCTGTACCAAATTAGAAGTCGTTTGGGCGAAATCCCTAGGAGGAGTTTGTAAAGAGCCATTCCACGAGAGGTTGACATTCGGTGCACAGTTGACCCCCCTGGAATTGAATGAAACTTGGCACATAGGTAGATATGACTGTCTCACAGAAAAAGCCAAATTTTTAGGTCCGCATTTCACTGTGCCTGCCGATAGCGCCATCTGGAATCCACTTAAGTGGCTCAGTTTTGCTGCTGACACCACATTTTACATCAACTATCATGACTTAAGGGTACACAGTACCAAATATGTTATACTTTTATCATGACCTGTGACACTTCAAGTCCGGTTAGACTTTAGCACCACATCAGCACAGGTTACTACGTTATCGAGCCAGAATTATTTGAGAAATAACAAAAAAAATTGAAAATGGGAATGGGAATAATACCAAACTAGAATGCTGTATTATGTGTTTACACACAACAAGACTATCATTTTTAGTGAATAGCACCTTGGTATATTGCTGTGTTTGTGCAATAGATGGCCAAAAAGATGGTTGAAATTCATTTTTGGTGCATATTTGCAGTATGTTTTCTCTGTAACCCAGATTTGTACTGTGAGGGTAAATGCTGTTTGCTGTGCTTTTGGAGCTCTATTTTCAGGAATACCAAGCATTTCTTTGGTAGTATCTACGCTTTCAAGCTAGACCTTGCCAAGGTTGGTGGAAAACTCAAAATGGACCATTTCATGACAGATTGTGCCTGTGTTTAGGTGGCATTATTTTGTTTACCCAGCAAGACGGAGATCTGAAATTCTCTGGGTACATAGTCCCTTTGGGGTACATTACGGCATTAGTGAAATCTCAATGGTAGTATTTTCAGTGTAGATGATTTTAAACATCAAAAGTGGAAAAATTCGCCTCCAGGGGGCAATGTATGCTGGATGCAAGTACTGCCCATCCCCAGCGAAGTACCAAAGAAATTGTTTTTGAATTGTGATACGCCCTGCTAGTTTTCTCTGAAAATGAAAAGTTTCGCTTGATACTATTCTGGGGCGCATTTCCCAAAAGCGTAGTTGCTAACTAAGTAAGCAACTTAAATAGTTCGTCCATTCACAGTCAATGGGTCCAACTATGTAAGTTAGCATCTATGATTTTGGGAAACGCACCCCTGAGTGGAGAGCTATCTGACCAAAAGTGGTAATCTAAAGACCTAATATTTTACCGACCTAACATTCCATATTCCCAGACACATCTGTCTTTTCACATATATAAAGTACATGCACAGTTAGACATAAAATTTGTAATCTCTTTGGAATAAAGCTGGGTTGGTTGTATATTGGAAAAGAATGTTGGTGGTGATTGTAGTATATTGTCAACATGCAAGACTTTTACCAGTAGTCAGTACAGTGTACAGTTTTGTAGTTTTGGATAGTTTCAGAAAATAACAAATTCTCTGCATTTTTGCATTACTATTGGAATCAGAAAGCAGGCTTCAGTATTAATTCTAGGATTTCCCTATGGTATGGTGCTTGGGTATGAAAAAGGGCACAGCAGTTGCGTCTAGCGAGTGGTTACCCTGATAAAGGGCACAGAAATCCTAGCAAGCAAGCAAGCAGCACCCTGCCAAGAAAAGGGCAGTTCATTTGTAGTGGTAACTTGCATGCCTTCATTCCGAACACCAGCCAACGATGTCTAGCCTATGGGATTCCCGCTGGGTGGGAGGGTGGGGTTTCTTTTACAGACTTCCCATTTCCGTGCGTACCAAGCCATGGGTGTTGACACAATTATTGTGCCGTATAGGCTGCAGACCACTATTTAATTCAGAGACAGACAAGCTAACTATCAACGGCCTGTAAGCAGCCCTGTAGAGACCCAGGATGCAGTGTAGCAGGGCTTGCCTCGGGCTCGACTGGCTCCGTGGGTAACATCGACCTGGATCGAACGAAGAAGGCCATGGATGGCTGCTCAAGGCCAAGGCCAAGGAGCACCTCTGGTGCGCACCACCAAATGCTGCCAACCCACAATCCAATTCCAAAAACAGACTGATGGATAGAGCTAGTCACATGCTGTGTTGACATAATTTTGCTTTGGATAACATGAAAAGTCAAAAACAGTTTTAACTTTTGTACTATACATTCTGTCTTCATGTACACAGTTGTGTGATGAAGATTTTTTTTCAGAGTTCAAATTATGGACTGTTATTTTATGTCAGTGTACGTATACTGTTGACGCATATCTGTATACGTATTTACGGTGGTATGCCTTTTACATTAGTTCTTTTTTGACATTTAAAAATTTTGGACTGGTCATGTTTTATAACATGCTGTACGTTTCTGACTGCACTGTACCCGCACTTGGTAACCCATGTATTGTGCGTTTGTAATGCTCACAGTCACCACCAGTTGACAACCAACCAAGCTTTATACCAAAGGGATTACAAATTTTATGAATAACTGTGTATGTGCTTCATATATTTCAAAAGACAGAACTTTGGTATATGTCTGGGAATATGGAATATCCAATCCAATCCAATCCATCTTTATTTATAAAGCACAGTTTAAATAAACTCAAGGTTTCCAAAGTGCTGTACATTAAAAATAGATAGTAAAATAGACAGTAAAAAAAGAAATAGAAACAGAATACATCAAAGGGTAAAATACCTGTGCAAATAAAATAAACAATCTAAGTGGTGTTAAAAGCCAAGGAAAAGAGGTGCGTTTTAAGAAGAGATTTAAAAGTGGCCACGGAAGAGGACTGCCTAATGTGCAGCGGGAGTTCATTCCAAAGCTTAGGAGCAGCAACAGAAAACGCTCGGTCCCCTCTGAGCTTCCGCCTTGTTTGGGAACCCTCAGGAGCAGCTGGTCAGCTGACCTGAGGGATCGAAATGTGCGTGAAGGTGCAGAAGCTCAGAGAGGTACACAGGGGCAAGGCCATTTTGGGCTTTAAAAGCAAATAAAAAAAGAATTTTAAATGAATTCTAAAATGGACGGGTAGCCAGTGAAGTGAAGATCGGTGTAATGTGCTCAAACTTTGAGTGCCAGTTAAAAAGGCGTGCAGCTGCATTCTGCACTAGTTGCAGGCGTGCAATGGAGGACCCCGCTGACCCCCATGTAAACTGCATTGCAGTAATCAAGCCAGTGGTTACAAAGGCATGTATTACTGTTTCAAAGTGCTGTCTGTGCAGAAAGGGTTTAATTTTAGCGAGCTGTCTGAGCTGGAAGAAGCTGGTTTTACCACAGCTTTAATCTGGCTGTTGAACTTAAGCTCGCGTCCACTTTTACCCCCAGATTGTTCACAATGGGTTTTGGCGAACTGCGCCAGAGAACCCAAGTCGACTGTGGAGGTCGCGGAAGTGCCACCAAAGACAATCACTTCCGTCTTGTTCTCATTAAAATTTAAAAAGTTTCGAGACATCCAAGCTTTGGCGTCATCCAAACAGTTTAAAAGTGGCTTTAGTGCAGAGGAGTCAGTCTTTTTAGGGGGACATAAATCTGGCTGTCATCTGCATAACAATGAAATAAAATGCCATGCTTCCTGAGAATGGACCCAAGTGGAAGAAGTTATAAAGAAAATAAAAGCGGGCCCAACACTGAGCCCTGTGGAACCCCACAAGAGAGAGGTGCAGTGGAGGACACAGAGTCACCAAGGCTGACACAGAAAGACCGGTGAGATAGGTAGGACCTGAACCAAGCGAGCGCCTGGCCCCTGATGCCCACCCACTGCTCCAGGCGAGCAATTAGGATATCATGGTCCACTGTGTCGAAAGCAGCAGTTAAATCTAAAAGGACAAGAATTACAGAGTGACCAGAGTCAGAAGCCAAAAAGATGTCATTAAAAACCTTTAAGAGTGCTGATTCTGTGCTGTGCAATGTTTTAAAACCAGATTGGAAAATTTCAAGAATGTTGTGGTCATGAAAAAAGTCAAAAAGCTGAGAATAGACAATCTTCTCTAAGATCTTTGATACAAAGGGCAGTTTAGAAATAGGCCTAAAGTTAGCCATAACAGTGGTATCCAGTCGGGTTTTTAATCAGTGGTTGCACAACTGCGTGTTTAAACTGAACCGGAACCACTCCTGATGACAGACTACTGTTAATAATACTGAGTATGTAAGGCCGAGAGTGGGGAAAACCTCTTTAAAAAGTTGAGGAGGAACAGGATCATTAGGCGAGCCAGATGGTTTTAAACCCCCACAATCTTTTTGCACAAACGCCAGGGTCACAGGCTCAAATGAGTCAAAGACAGCGGAACAGGGGAGAAACACTGAGGGGTCAGAGGCTGAAGGTGAAATAAGTGCTCTGGTAGAAGAGACTTTATCAATAAAAAAATCGCATAAAATTTTCACACACAGAAGGAGAATACTAGGTAGGTAGAACATTAGCTCTTTAGAGCGCCACCTTTAGTGAGAAAGCTATGTACCCAGCATAGTACCAAACCAAGCTCTTCACTTTCTGAGAAAACTAGCTATGTGTATCACAATTCTAAAAAATTTCTTTGGTACATTGCTGGGGATGACCAGCACTTGCATCCAGCATACAGTGCCCCCTGGAGGAGAATTTTTCCAATATATGATGTTTAAAATCATCTTCACTGAAAATACTACCATTGAGATTTTACTAATGCTGTAATGTACCCTAAAGGACTATGTATCCAGAGAATTTCAGATCTCTGTCTTGCTGGGTAAACAAAATAATGCCACCTAAACACAGGCACAATCTGCCATGAAATGGTCCAATTTGAGTTTTCCTCCAACTTTGGCCCCGTCTAGCTTGAAAGTGTAAATACTACCAAAGAAATTCTTAATATTCGTAAAAACAGAGTTCCAAAAGCACAACAAACAGCATTTATCACCATGGAACATGTCTGGGGTACTGAGAAAATATACCGCAAACATGCACCAAAATCAATTTCGACCATCTTTCCAGCCATCCATTGCATGAACCCAGCAAGATACCAAGGGAATATTAACTGAAAATGATAGTTTTGTAGTGAGTAAACACATAACAAAGCATTCTAGTTTGGAATATGTCTGGGATACTATTTTATTCCTATTCCCATTTTCAATTTTTACCGTGATTTCTCAAATAATTCCGGCTCAATAACATAGTTACCCAGCTTGGCGCTGATGTGGTGCTAATGTCTATCCAGACTTGAAGTGTGACAGGTCATGATAAAAGTATAACACATCTGGTACTGTGTACCCTTAAGTCATAATAATTGATGTAAAATGTGGTGTCAAAAGGAAAACTGAGCCACTTTAGTGGCTTTCCGGTGGCGCCACTGGCAGATTTCTTGAGATACGAACCTAAAAATTTGGCTTTTTCTGTGAGACTACCATATCTACCTATCTGCCAAGTTTCATTCAATTCCAGGGGGGTCAACTCCTCAACTTCTTCAAAAAGTGCCATTTTCTCACGGAATGGCTCTTAAAATACAAGGTGAGGATATCGCCGGTAATCAAAACTTTGAGTAAAAATGGCTGACTTCCTGTTGGGGTTGGACCATGACGTCAAGAGATTTTTTTGTGCATCTTGGTATGATACATGTGCGCACCAAATTTCGTTGGCCTATGTCAAATTAACCCCAATCAGGAGGGCTTTTTGAAATTTTCTAGGGGGCGCCATTTCGCTTCGCCTTTTTGCAATGACTTTAAAATATGTCAATTTTCACCAGACCTGTCAAGTGTGCAGAATTTAGTGAGTTTTTGAACATGTTAAGGCCTCCAAACATTTGAAAATACTTGGTGAAAAGTAATAGGAAAAAGAAGAATTCTAATAATTTCAATAGGGTCCTCGCACCCTTAGTGCTCAGGCCCTAATAATAATTAAAGCTGCAAGCAGCAATGAACGGGCCCTCGCACCCTTGTGCATGTTGGGGATGGTGGCGAGATCCTTTCGGGTGCAGGTGTGCATTCACAATAAGTGGATAGTGGTGGTCTGTGAAAAAGGTTATTGTATCTCCCCGACAACGATAGTCAGGAGATACCATGGTTTAGTTCTGGGGTTGCTGCCGCCGTCGCGCCCGCCACCATGCCCGCAGAGATTTTCTGTTTTGGGCTCTGGAAGCCACAATTATTACAGGAATTTCTTCCAATTTTACAAAGGCGAAGATATTTATTTGACAATGCTCAAGACCGATTTTCGCAAATTTTGGATGTCCAATATGGCTGCCGGCGGGCATTTTGTCCGAAATTTTGGGATCGGAGAGATTCACGACTCGGTCCCTGCGGCGACTGAATTATCTAATTTCCAGAGTTGAGAGCAAACACCTTTACTGAAACTTGACCCAGTGTTTCATAGCGCTCTAAAGGAAACTGTCTACGTGCAAGCTCAGAACAGCATGCTGACATCTTCAGAATGGGACTCTCATTAAGTGTATAGCGTTTTGACCAGTTTTCACTGTGTTTGTTTCAGTAAGAAGAACGTCCAGTATCATCGTACCAAGAGATTTTTTCAAGGTCTTGGCATGGTCCATGGGCCACTGAATTCCATACATGTAGGTAAAACGGGCTGCGAGTTCTGCTTTGTTGAAATTTTCTAGGTGGCACTATGGAGCCATATTACCATGGCCACGATGTACAAAGCCTGTACTAAAAATATATGCTGGGCTTTATGTGTGTGCAAAATTTTGTGAGTATTTGAGCATTTTGTGGCTTTAAAAAATGCAGTTGTTTATTAGGGGGTGCTATAGAGCCAGTGTGTCATGCCCAGGGCCAATGGGGTTAACAAATTGAAGAGCATTTTTTTTTTTTTAAGATTTTTTTTTGGGAATTTTTCCTTTACTTGACAGTCATACAGTGTAAAGAGACAGGAAGGTTGGGGAGAAGAATGGGGGAAGACATGCAGCAAATGACCTGAGCTGGAATTGAACCCAGCCAGGTCGCTGCGGGAAGGACACAGCCTTTATGGTACATGCGCTTAGACTGATGAGCCACCGGGGCGCCCCCAAAGAGCATCATATTTTTAACCTGCATGCGAAGTTTTGGAAGTTCTCAAGCTTGTTAAGCCACCCAAAATCTCAAAAAAATTCAGTTGTTGACTAGGGGGCGCAATAAAGCCAGCATGTCATGCCCAGGGCCAATTTAGATGTCAAATCAAAGAGCAGTACACTTTTAACTTGTGTGCAAAGTTTTGAGAGTTTCTGAGGGCATCTTAAGCCCTTCAAAAATGCGTTCGTAAAACTTGTAAAAACGCAGGACATGGCTTATAGCACACATCCTGTATATAAAAAATTTTTTCAAAAAAGTATAAAAAACTTCATCATGAACCCTATCACCCCACCCCCATTTCATGAAAATCCGAGCATCTTGATGCTAAAATGGCCACGTGTTTGGTGGCGCTATTGAGCCACTGGGGCAAGCTCAATTCATATGCCAGTTTTGCCAGTGCACAAGAGTGAACATCTATTTGAAATTTGCTGGAGATTGAACGATAAATGTGCAAATTATAGCAATCTCGTGTTTCATGGGGAGACATCAGAATTCACCACGCCATCACGGCCACGGCCATTAACGAAAACTCATGATTTCAATAACTTTTAATTGCACAACGCTTCTCATGGCCCTGAACAAATTTGAAGTCATTGGGATAAAAACTATTGGAGAAGTTCATTTAAATACGAGCCCTTCAAATATTGATGATTTTTACGAAAATTCCAAATGGCGGATTCCCTAAGAGACTTTTTTGTAGATTCTGGTATGATGCATCATTCCGCAAAGGTTTTACGTGTATTTTTCTGCCAATTTTCCATTGAATTTTGAAAATTCTAGGTGGCGCTACAGAGCCATTTTGATGTATGTATTTGGATAAGCGATAAAATGTCAAATTTTCGCCAGGTCCAATGCATGTGCCAATTTTGATGACTTTCTGCCCATGGGAAAGGCCTGAAAAATGCGACTTTAATTTGCTAAAAATAATAATTAAAGCTGCAGCAGCGATGAGCGGGCCCTCGCACCCTTGAGCATGTTGGGGGTGGTGGTGAGATCCTGACGGGTGCAGGTGTGCATTCAGTCAGAACAACTTCTTGTTTCATAGCACCAAGAGACTTTTTTTAGGTTTGAGCTTGGTCCACGTGTCCACTGAATTTCATACACATAGGTTTAATGGGCTGCAAGGGCTGCTTTGTTGAAATTTTCTACGGGGCGCTATGGAGCCACTTTGCCAATCCACAATTGTGGATTAGCGGTTGCAATAGAGCCAATCCCTCATGTCAAGGGCCAATTTAGTGCGCTTTCACACCTGAAAGTCTGAACCAAGCCCCAAACCAAAGTCCGTGTTTTTGTTACATTCTTATCCCCCCGGCATGAAATGCAGGGGCATATAGGCATTGCCTCGTCTGTCCGTCTGTCCGTAATCATTTTGTTTCCGGAGCAGAACTCAAAACTATGCAAGATATCAGCACCAAACTTGGTACATGTATTCTATGTATGATCAAGATGTGCCTTTTGCTACTTTGGAAACTTCAGGATTACTATTTTGCCATTTCCATGGAAACGAATCTGGAGTGGACATCAGGCCCACTATTTTGCCATTTCCATGGAAACGAATCTGGAGTGGACATCAGGCCTAGTTCGTTTCCAGAGCAAAACTCAAAAACCGTTCAATATATCTTACTGAAACTTTGCGTGTGTATTACCCACATACTGAAGTGTTGCCTTTTGATAATTTCAAATTTCTGAAAATCTTATTTTTTTCATTTCCATGGAAACCAGTTGCATTTACACTCTGTACAGAGATAGGTTCTTTTCTGGAGCACAAATCAAAAACCATTCATTATATCTTTCTGAAATTTTGCATGTGTATTACCCACATACTGAAGTTGTGCCCTTTGATATTTTGAGATTTCTGAAAATTTTATTTTTTTTCATTTCCATGGAAACGAGTTGGATTTGGACTCTGTACAGAGATAGGTTCGTTTCCGGAGCAGAACTCAAAAACCGTTCAATACATCTTTCTGAAACTTTGCATGTGTATTACCCACATACTGAAGTGGTGCCTTTTGATATTTTCAGATTTCTGAAAATTTTTTTTTTTCGTTTTCATGGAAACCAGTTGCATTTGGACCCTGTACAGAGATAAACTTTCTGAAACTTTGTATGTGCATTACCCAAGTACTGAAGTGGTGCCTCTTCATATTTTCACATTTCTGAAATTTTTTTTTTCCTTTCCTTGGAAGCGAGATGGATTTGGACTCAGTCGCAGGGATGGGTTTGTTTCCGGAGCAGAACTAAAACACTGTTCATTAATGACTCTTGTTTTATTATTGCCTTTGTCAACATGTGGTTCATAGTCTTTGGTAGATGTTGCCAGTACATACTTCCAGATAATTCCAGAGGAAAATCACCTCATTCTTGTTTGAATTTCTTTGAAGGTGTAGGATTGACATGACTTTCGCAAATAATCAGAGGCCGGGGGGATATGTCATCTTCTGATGACTCTTGTTTATATTTGTTCTGGTACATTTAGGTTTCACACTGCAATTTTGCAAGCGCACAAAAGAACTTTAAATTGCATTACTCCGTCTGCAGAATACCGTGATTGACCAATCTGAATACAGTATTCGACGTAGCCGTGTAATTTCTAACAGTTATTCGCCAAAGGCAAAGTGAATATTGTTGAATATTCATAACATTCCATGATAATATATATGGATTATTTCAACAACGTTCACTGAGGCTGAGGCGAATAACTGTTGTAGTATCATTGCTCGGGTGATTACAAGAGCAAAAACGTGAATCTTATTTTACTTCTTTAATTTCAGCTTGTTCCGCGAAAAGAACAGAGACACAAGTTGGGCGCATGGACGCTATGATTATTGTGACATAAAATTTAATCCTCGACCAATCAGAACGCGAGAATTTCTATAATCACAGGAGCAATTGTGCGAAACCGGGATAATATTTACTCATCTGAAATAGTGAGATCTGAAAGGAGAGGGGCGGGACGTTAGCCGCATCTATTCATGTAGACAGAAAACAAATGTTTTCTGTGGCCTCGGGCACATCAGTAGAAGCACTAAAATTTTAATCTGTAGATGGGGACGACTCCACCATCTTAATAGGTGAGCTTGTTGGTTGAGTGCCAAGAATGCTGTCTAGCATGTCATAAAATAGGCATTAATCCTTCTCGTCAGTCGTCACACCACTTTTTCTTATAGCGTCGCTACTTTCATAGACTGCTGCTGCAGCTTCTTGAGCATCAGATGACATCTCTCCCGTCCTCTCAAATCCTCTCTCTCTCATCTTCTCAGAAAAAAAATACAAATTCGGGTGGTACTGAGATCCTGAAGGGTGCTGGTGTGCATTTATGACCACTGTACAGCAGTAGACTTTGTAATAGGCTGTTTCCAGAGTGGTGAGCAAACACCTTTACGTAAACATGACCTTGTGTTTAGGGGTGTTCTGAAGCAGACTGTGCACGCACAAGCTCAGACCAGTTTCATGACATCTTCTGAATGGGAGTCTTATTAAGCATATGACATTTGGACCAGTTTTGTCAATATTTGCTTTAGGAAGAACAACTTTTTTGTTTCATGGCACCATGAGACCCTTGGTGCTCGGGCCCGAAAAAGAACTAGAAAAGTGCACTTCCAGGGGAAACTGCATGGGCAAGCTGGAAGCTGCCGATAATGTGAGGTTCAAATTGCTGACAATGTGAGGTTAAAGCTGTTGGATATGAGTTTAAAGCCTCAGAAAATTAAAATTATTTGTGATAGTGGGATATTGTATTGTTTAAAAGGGATAGTTTAGATTTTTTGACATGAAGTTGTATGAACTACTTTTCTTAGCAGTTATGGTGCATGAGAGGTAATTTTTTTTCATTAACTCATTTGCTGAGGCCAGTTGCACCACCTGTTCTTAAGCCAAGTTGGGTTGAACCATAGAGGCATAACTTGAAGATCATTGCACCAACTGGTAGTACACTATTTTCACGAAGACAGGGTGTAAAATCTCAGGGGAGGCGTAAAGTGAATTTCCTGGCTGTTTCCAAAGAAAAGCACTTATTTCGGAAGATCCCCCCCAAGATGCAACGTTACAACACATCAAACCTACCTCTTATATATTGGGGAGAACGGGGCAATAACGGACTTGGGGTAATAACGGACACACCCATTTCTCCTATTTCTCGGTAAATGGCGCTCTCCTCCCTGCGCAAGAGAACTGAGGATGGAACATGTTGGCTCGGTGGTCACTTTTCGCTGATGTGTCTCTCAAAGACAAAAATTTCCACTGGCAAGGTAGATCTGGCCCTCAAACTCAGGTTTTGAGCATGAATAGTTTGTTTTGTTGATGAAAACTGAATGTATGACGCACTGATCTTACAGTTTTCATAGATTCAATATATGTCACTTCTCACGTTCCCATGAGACAAATGCATATACTGTACACCGTATGCATGGGAGGGGCCGTTTTCCTCATCAAGGGCATGACAGGGTAATTGCAAACAGGGGTCGGCAATTGCCCCACATATTTTGCGTCGAAAAATGCTTCCCAGAGAGAGTTCTTACAGCACTGATCTAATGCAAGAATGTTTCTGAAAAATTAATCTGTTTATTTTGCATTTTGATCTGTGCATTTCAAATAGTAAGTTAACGATATGATCGCAATTTACATGGTGGGCCAGAAAGAGTGTCCCTGCCCAAAAATTTAAATGTGGGAAGACCGGATTTTAGCATTCAGCTGACAGACTGAGAGCCCTACTGTATCATACATTTACTGCGGGTATGGTACTGCGGTCAAGCTATCCACGCTTCTGCGATTCTTGGTCAAGCTATCCACGGCAAAAATGTAATGTGCGCATATATACGTAACATTGCGGCAGCAAATGAAACGGGGACGTCGTGACTCAACAGAATTTAAAGAATGAGCACATTTAGCAGATGTTCTGCAAATTAAACTGTCCTTCCCATCTAAATTCCTCATTAACTTTGATTATTCTACTGAACTATTATTATGATTATCTATTTCGATTATGTCAAACTTAATTGACAGTAGGGATGGGACGATTCTGAATTGATTCTTTTTTAAGGCGTAGTACCACCGCCTGCTGCCATGGGGCGAACATCCGAGCTTTCCCTTTTCCTTTATTAAACCCGACGCAGGTTGAACGAAAGTGCCAAACATCAAAGGGCATTTGAAATGCCTCCGGAAACAAAACTTGACTGACATCAGTATTTTTTCGGCGACATGCGTACGGAGCCAAGTAAGGACTACAGAATCGTCTCCTATTAACCAACTAGGCTACTCTAAGAAAAGTAACCTGTTCCAGTTTACTTGCTTGATTAGCAATCAAATGGTGGATGCGTTTACTCTCTGAGTTGAATGAGTAGAGCTGTTTATTAAGACAACATGTTTGATTGCTGCATTTTGAAATTTAAATGGCCATAGAACAGCACAATATGAACCACGATTGCCATTGCGCTGACATTTAGATGCGACTGTGATTATTTATATCTCACATTCACGTTTCATCCGCTTTTCGGAATGTTTTCTACCTTATGTATTTTTTAGACGCTTGAAATCCAGGGCGATCTGAAAACAAATCTCTATTTTTATTTTATCATTATAGATCTCCTAAAAATACTACAATGAGAGATGAAATGCAGAGTTGGGATATGGTGATGTTGAACGAGGATTTTTTTAAAAGTGTGATAAGACCACTTGCCGTCATGGGGTCGCATGCAATTTCTTGAAACATACACACCTGAAGCGGCTTAAACGATTTAAAATGCCATCGGGAAGACGCCTGAGTTTAGATTTCGCTAATTGCAGGTGCTCCGCCCTTCCTTAAATCTGCTCCCGTGTACTTGTCCTAAATAACAATCAAGCAATTTCAGTAGCCTATAACGATTAAGATGTGATGGTGAAAAGCAGACAAACCTAACTGGGATACGGTGTTAGAGTGAAAGAATGCCAATACTTTGAATAATTTAAAAAAATCTTCCTCTGAATTGCATCTCTCATTGTAGCATTTTAGGACATTATCAAAGATTAATTTAAAACAGATTTGTTGTAAGATCGCCCTGGATTTTAAGCGTCTAAAAAATGCACAAGGTGGAAAACATTCCGAAAAGCGGATGAAACGTGAATGTGAGATATAAATTATCATAGTAGCACGAAATGCGTGGCAATGGAAATCGTGTTCATGCTGTGCTGTTGCTGTGCTGTTCTATGGCCATTTAAATGTCAAAGTGCAGCATTCAAACATGCTGTCTTAATAAACAGCTCTATTCATTCAACTTAGAGAGTAAACGCATCCACATTTAATTGCTAATCTTTCTGAGAGTAGCCTAATTGGTTAATAGGAGACGATTCTGTCGTCCTTTATTTGGATCCGAGCAGCATGTTGCCGAAAAATACAGATGTCAGTCAAGTTTTTTTTTCCGGAAGCATTTCACATGCCCTTTGATGTTTGGCGCTTTCGTTCAACCTGCGTCGGGTTTGATAAAGGAAAAGGGAAAGCTCGGATGTTCGCCCCATGGCAGCAGGTAGTGGTACTACGCCTAAAAAAAAAATCGATTCAGAATCGTCCCAACCCTAATTGACAGTTTATCAAAATTTATCAAAGGTCTGTCCAAATTGACACAATATTGTCACCAAACAAGGTAGGCACTGCCACATGGTTAACCTGAAATTTTAGTGTTGTTTTTCATACTTTTGTACATTATCTAGAAATATCTCATTCACTTATGTCAAATTTGATTGACAGTTTATAAAACATTTTCAAAGGTCTGTCTACTCTAAACTGACATGATATTATCATTGATCAAGGCATTATCCATTATCAGGGTGAGTCTGGAGTAACTGTACTGCGTAGTTTTTGAATGAACTCTTTAGCCACCCTGAAACTTGCACGATTTTTGTTCTCGCAAAGCTTCGCAATGCGTCGTGCAAGGCGCGCCATTTTGGTGGTACGCAGCGGAGCCTTGTTTGTGCCCTGTTTGCGCACTGTACACGCATAACTTATGCACTGTCTATGCAATGCACGGCCAAAAATTGACACACAATGGCACGATTTATTTATGCATAGGTTAAGTATTGTTTGCGCATTGTTCACGTCTACCGTACCGCAATGTCCCGCATGACATACATAGTTCCTGCTGTCTTCCCGCATCGCCACGCATTGCCCGACGACGAAGTCGACAAAGTTTTGAACTAAGCGCGAACAATGCGCGAAAGCTTTGTGAGAAGTTCCTGCCATGCGCGAATGGTTGCTGACATGCGCAAACTTGCATGAGCTGGGCATGCCATGATCACATTCAACTGGTGACAACACCCTAACAAGGCACGCATCGACACGCATTGACACATACCGTCGGCAGTGTTCGCGCCGTGTTCACGCATGGTTCACGCAAGTGGAACGCACATTGATGCATGCCGAATTTTTGAAAATTTCAAAATTCTCTCTACGACATGGCATGCACCCCCTCACCCTTCACATACTCCTCACGCTCGTTCCTGAAGACTTTAATCATGGCCACGACGCATTGCATGGCATTGCGGGGACAAAAATCGTGCAAGTGTCAGGGTGGCATTTGAGTGTGTAATTCATGCAAATGCCTATTTTAGTATTGCCAACTTTGATTGGCAATTTATGAAAAAATATCAAAGGTCTGTACAAACTGACACCATATTATCATAGAGCATGTTATTATTGTTGCCCCGGACGGAGTGTCCTGGGGCACTATGGATTTGCGGTCGTCGCGTGTCCGCGTCCGTAGAGATTTTCTTGTGAACGCTCTACAGACTGCAATTCTTCTCCGATCCTTTTGATATTTCACATGCACGTTGATAGTGGTTAGAGGATGAAGCCTATCGATTTTGGTTGAGTTTCGTTGTGCGGTGTCCGGAATATTCCCAAAAAACCAACAAAATGTTCCCATTGGAAAGAATGGGAGTTGGGGTCTCATTGCTAGAGTGTGTGATATCTCACCTAGAGTGGGAGCTGGGAGCACAGAGGCTGAAAAAAATACTTCTCATATCACTTTAACTTCCACAAATTTCAGTCCCTCTTCATGAAATTTAACAAAAATGGAGGAAAATTTGTTGTTGTCGCAGCGCTATACTTTTTGAAGCATAGATTATGTCACTTAGAAATAAAAAAGACATCCATGCACTCAGCAAAGTCTCCTTCCTTGAATGATGTGGTTATATTTGTGACAGGATGAACGTTTTTTGCGTGAGAAGCCGGAGTTTGAGGTGTGTGCGAGCAAGGTTTTCTTTCACTAGAGTGACTCAGCGATTCTCTGTGTGTGGGGAACCCGTCCTGCCATGGCCCTCTGTGATTGGCTGATTTGATATCTAACAGCTCAGCTGAGTTTCCATGGAGATGCTTTGGTTAGAATGGGGCCCATTCGAAATGTACACTCACCCGCTATGTACGGCATTATGTTGTGAATGTTCTACATTGAAAACAATATAAAGACAGTGAGTGAGCGACTGGACAAGTGTGCATTCCGTATGTCATCATCAGAACAAAGTTAAACTAGCCAGCGATTTTGCGCTTATTGAAATTTGCCCGATGCTACGAATTCCCAATCTTAAAAAGGTAATCTACTTCATTTTTTCGGCTGTTTATTTTCACTGCCAGGTCTAAGCTAATTCGGCACTATTTTAAAACGTTGCTCTCTTTGTCAAACAGTCAAACACGAAGAAGCGTTTGATAGAAATGTAACATTAAAAAGAGAAACATATGTTCATGAATGCGATATGCCACTGTTTGCTGTCTACCTTAAATGGAATTACTGCTTAGCAAAGCTAGCGTTTGCCTAATGCAAGGTTCATTAGCAAACGTTATGCCTTCACTAATTACAATACAGGCTCGCGAGGTCATCAGCATCTGTTTGCCTGTTACCATTAAGATAAGCTAAACCTCCGAGGAATATTCGCATACATAACTTCATGGCTCTGCCCGCGTGCCGTACATAATTAATAAAAAATAATGAGTGCATGAATAAATGAACTGAAGTAATTTCATTTGCAACAAGAAAATTTACAAAGAACTAATGTGGAATCACAATGAAATACAAGTGAAATAACATTTGTACTGTTTCGCCATTTTTGTGGTCACTGGTTTCAACGGTGGTTTTTATGTCTTCAGTTTGTACGTGCGAGTACGCGTATATACGTTCCGGTCCGACCCATAACCCATCAGTGCAGATGTTGATGCCTGCTGACATGAAGCTGCTCTATTTATGCACGCAGTTACACTATTTTCTCACTAGATGGCACACCCGGACCAGTTATTGAATATTCACCAGCAAGCCGACCTCGAACAGTTTTGAATATTGGCGAGTTCAGTCTCAACCCTGCTTTTCAAGACTTGCTTAAATTAAACTCTTCAGCTAAGCCTCATGTGCAAACTGTTCAATATACTTGCCCATACTATCCATCAACCTGATCTCACAGAAATCTGTCAAAATGACCACGAAATCCTTTATCCGCAATCTGTGGTGGCAGCACGAAATCTGCGAGGTTTTCGTGATGGGACCACAGAAATAATGCCAGTGGAAAATCAATGAGGCTCATTTTTCATGGTGGACACACGATTCCCTGTTTCAATGGCATCACTCAGTGGGCGTTGCAACGATCAATGCCGCTTTTTTTCCTCATCAGCTTAGATTTTTTTTTGTCGCTATTTTTATCCTCTGCATTGATGACGAATTTGTTAATGAGGTTAATTTTGCGGTTAATTTTCCATCAAATTCAGTTTGATCACGTTAATAGTGTATCTTTTAGTAACCGTTTCAGTTGCTTCCATATCAGCTGATTCCCCCCACCACCAACACCAATACAGTCTCACACCCAGCGCGTCAAAGACTGACGCTTGGTCAGGGGCCTTTTGCGTCAGTTACTGACGATGAAGGTCTCCTTTAGCGTACTACCCCGACGCAAGGGGCTTTCAAGTACTTACACTATAATCCCGTCCGCGGCAATATTTGAAGCTCAGAGCGAGTGCCCCAGCCGTGCATTCGCTTCAGTATTAATCCAACCACGGGCGCAAACAGACGCTGTGGGCATCCGTCCCATTGGCTTCTGGATAACTTGACAAGCGGAAGTATTCTCCTTACTGTCATTTTTTACGTTAACGGTGATTTTACAATGATATCTGCGACATTTCGCAACACAAAAACACCAATATGTCCTTGTTAATTACACAAAAGTGACGGGTTAGTTGTATGGGCATCAGTTTTCTTGTTTTCCCCTTCGATTGTGAGAAACAAGGAGTTTTTTTCCCCCGTTTTGAATAGCTGAAGTCACTACACTACCCATGATCTTCAGCGATCGTTGCTATGGAGCGAGCGGCAGTCACTTGCTTGACAAACCGCTTTTGCACAATTTATTTCAAAATGAAACAAAATACGAATGTGAACAGATTAAAACTGATTAATAATTAAACTGGTTACTCAAAACATCAACATTTAGCTTCAGCTTGACCCGGAAGTTATCTTCCTCACTGTCACTTATTACGTTAACGGTGATTTTACAATGATATTTGCGATATTTATATGCACAAAAACACCAGTGTGTCCTTGTTAATTACACAACATTGACGGGATAATGTTATGGGCATCATTTTTCGTGTCCCCCCCCCCCTTCGATTCTGAGAAACAAGGAGTTTTTCCTCCGTTTAGGATAGCTGAAGCCACTACACAACCCATAATCCTCAGCTATAGTTGCTATAGAGATGACGCCAGTCAGCTTTGTTTGACAAAACTGTTTTTAGACAATTTATTTCAAAATAATGTGAACTGATTAAAAGTGATTAATAATTAAACACCAACACTTGTTACTGTCCCACACCACAGTCTATGCCCCACACCAGCTGAATGCTACAATGTGGATGCCTCCACTCTGCGTTAAAAAGAAGAGGGGATGCTACACCATGGTAAACAGGCTCCGGTCCCAACTTTTTTGAGACCTGTAGCAGCCATCGAATTTGAAATGAGCTCATTTTGTGGATAAAAATTTAAAATTTCTCAGTTTCAACATTTGCTATGTTATCTCTGTTCTATTGTGAATAAAATACAGACTGGTGTGATTTGAAAGTCATTGTGTTTTGATTTTATTCACAATTTACACTTTGTCCCAACTATTTCAGAATTGGGGTTGTATGTATCATAACCAAGCAAAATATCAACTATTTGATGTTTTTGCAATGTGCCATGAACCTGCATTAGTCAAAAACAGACAGCAAATGTGGTGTTTGAAAGGTAATTTCTAAGGATGTCATTGTCATGTACCTACACAAGAATACAATACCATCAAAATTGTTTTTATTATTGTAGCTCACACATTTATAACATCTGAAGATAAGGAGGTTTGGTCTTTTTTTTCATTATGTTACACGATATCACTAAAACATTATTACATATATTTCAGCTATACACGAATATGTGCATATCTCATTTGTAAAACATCACTGGAAAAAATTTATGGTTTACCCGTTACCTCATGGTGCTTACCAACATTATGTGTGCTAAAAGCAGAAATAGTATATGGATCTATGGATCTATATACACATACACACATACACACATATACACACACATACATACACACACGTGGACAAAATTGTTGGTACCCCTCTGTTAATGAAATAAAAACCCAAAATTGGCTCTGAAATAAATTGAAACTGACAAAAGTAGTAATAAATAAAAATTGACTGAAAATTAACCAATGAAAATCAGACATTGCTTTTGAATTGTGGTTCAACAGAATCATTTTAAAAAACAAACCAGTGAAACAGGCCTGGACAAAAATGATGGTACCCCTAGAAAAGATTGAAAATAATTTGATCATAGGGACATGTTAAACTAAGGTGTGTCCTCTTATTAGCATCACAGGTGTCTTCAAACTTGTAATCACTCAGTCTGCCTATTGAAAGGGTGACAAGTAGTCACTGTGCCGTTTGGTGACATGGTGTCTACCACACTGTACATGAACCACAGAAAGCGAAGGAGAGAGTAGTCTCAGGAGATTAGAAAGAAAATTATAGACAAGCATGTAAAAGGTAAAGGCTATAAGACCATCTCCAAGCAGCTTGATGTTCCTGTGACTGCAGTTGCACATATTATTCAGGCGTTTAAGGTCCACGGGACTGTAGCCAACCTCCTGGGCGTGGCCGCAAGGCGAAAATTGATGACAAACTGAAGAGGCGGATAATACAAATGGAAACCAAAGAGCCCAGAACAACCTCAAAAAAGAAATTAAAGGTGAACTCCAAGGTCAAGGTACATCAGTGTCAGATCGCACCATCCGTCGTTGTTTGAGCCAAAGTGGACTTTATGGGAGGCGACACCACTGTTGAAAAGCAAATAATAAAAAGCAAGACTGGAATTTGCCACAATGCATATTGACAAGCCACAAAAGCTTCTGGGGAGAATGTCCTTTGGACAGATGAGACAAAACTGGAGCTTCTTGGCAAGGCACATCAACTCTATGTTTACAGACGCAAAAATAAAAGCATACCAAGAAAAGAACACTGTCCCTACTATGAAACATGTAGGAGGCTTGGTTATGTTGTGGGGCTGCTTTGCTGCATCTGGCACAGGGTGTCTTGAATCTGTGCAGGGGTACAATGAAATCTCAAGACTATCAAGGCATTATGGAGAGAAATGTGCAGCCTAGTGTCAAGCTTGGTCTCAGTCGCAGGTCATGGGTCTTCCAACAGGATAATGACCCAAAAACACACTGCTAAAAACAACCAAGAATGGATAAGAGCAAAACATTGGACTATTCTGAAGTGGCCTTCTGAGCCCTGATCTAAATCCTATTGAACATCTGTGGAAGGAGCTGAAACATGCCGTCTGGAGAAGGCAGCCTTCAAACCTGAGAGAATTGGAGCAGTTTGCTCACGAGGAGTGGACCAAAATACCAGTTGACAAGTGCAGAAGTCGCATTGACAGTTACAGAAATCGTTTGATTGCAGTGATTGCCTCAAAAGGTTGTGCAAAAAAATATTAAGTTAAGGGTACCATCATTTTTTTCCAGGCCTGTTTCATTAGATAGATTTTTTTAAATGATTCTGTTGAACCACAATTCAAAAGCAATGTCTGATTTTCATTGGTTAATTTTCAGTAAATTTTTATTTATAACTACTTTTGTCAGTTTCAAGTTATTTCAGAGCCAGTTTTGGGTTTTTCTTTCATTAACAGAGAGGTACCAACAATTTTGTCCATGTGTGTACATATACAGCGCCCTCAATAATTATTGGCACCCCTGGTTAAGATGTGTTAAAAGCCTTAAAATAAATTACATTTTTATTGCAGAAGCATACTCTCACACTGAAAATTGTAGAAAAATGTAACCTCAACTCAAGTGAATTTTAAGGGAAAAAAAAAAATCCTGACTAAGAAATAATTATTTTTCATAAAATCACCTGTTCACAATTATTGGCACCCCTAACAATTCCTAGGAAATAAATGTAATTGAAGTATTTCTGCCATTTCTACAGTAGTTTACAAAGTTGATCAGAGTATCTAGGAACATATAATTAGTAATTCATCATTTCCTGTTTCCCTGGGGGGTATAAATATGATGTGACACAGAGGCCATTTCTCTTATCCACTCTTCAACATGGGAAAGACAAAGAACACACCATTCAAGTAAGGCAGATGTGTGTCAACCTTCACAAGTCAGGCAATGGCTACAAGAAAATAGCCACTCGCCTGCACCTGCCCATATCTACTGTCAGAGGAATCATCAAGAAGTTTAAAACAACTGGAACAGTGGTAAACAAGCCTGGACGAGGGCGCAAGGTTATTTTGCCAACCACGCACAGTGAGGAGGATGATGGTAAGAGAAATAAAAAAAGTTCTCCAAAGCTCACTATTAAAAATTGCAACAAATGGTAGCATCTTGGGGTCACAAAGTCTCCAAAACAACCATCAGGCGCTATCTACATGCCAACAAGCTGTTTGGGAGGCATGCACAGGAAAAAACCTTTTCTCACTCACAATCATAAGCATAAGCGTCTGGAGTTAAGCTAAGCGGTACTGGGACTTCAACTGGGACCGTGTGCTTTGGTCAGATGAGACCAAGATAGAGCTTTTTGGCAACAAACACTCTAAGTGGGTCTAGCGGAACACAAAAGATGAGTATGCAGAAAAGCACCTCATGCCCACTGTGAAGTATGGGGAGGATCGGTGATGCTGTGGGCCTGTCTCTCTTCCAGAGGCCCTGGGAACCTTGTTAGGGTGCATGGCATCATGAACACTTTGAAATACCAGGACATTTTAAATCAAAATCTGGTGGCCTCTGCCCGAAAGCTGAAGATGGGTCGTCACTGGATCTTTCAGCAAGATAATGACCCTAAACATGTGGCCAAATCTACACAGAAATGGTTCACCAGACACAGAATCAAGCTCCTCCCATGGCAATCTCAGTCCCCAGACCTCAACCCCATTGAAAACCTGTGGAGTGAGCTGAAGAGGAGAGTGCAGAGGAGAGGACCCAGGTCGCTGGATGATTTTAGAGATTGTGCAAAGAGGAATGGTCGAAGATCCCTCTTTCTGTATTCTCCCCCATCTTGTGAAACATCATAGGGAAGATTAGGTGCTGTTTTGTTGGCAAAAGGGGGTTATACAAAGTATTAACATCAGGGGTGCTAATAATTGTGGCACTCATGATTTGATGTAAAATAATTATTAACGTGGGATTTTTTTCCCACTGAATAAATGCACTTGAATTAAAGGTTGGAAATTCCTTTTTTTTTCATTGCGGTCCTATATTATTTAGAAAAAAACTTAATTTATTAGAAGCTAAAGAACACATCTTAACCAGGGGTGCCAATAATTATGGAGGGCAGTGTACATACACATATACACATACACACATACATATACACATACACACGCACACATACACATTTACACATATTATTATTATAAAAAAGAAAAAAAATAAAGGGCGGCACGGTGGCATAGTGGTTAGCACTGTTGCCTCCCAGCAAGAAGTGTAGTGGCTTCAGCTGTCCAAAACGGAGGACAATACTTCCGGATGTAGGTTCTCGTGACCCATCGCTTACAGCGAGCTGAAGCTAAATGTTGATATTTTGAGACACTATTTTAATTATTAATCACTTTTAATCAGTTCACATTCTGTTTCATTTTGAAATAAATTGTCTACAGTTTTGTTAAGCAAAGCGGACTGGCCTCGTCTCTATAGCAAGGACCGCTGAGGATTGTGGGTAGTATAGTGACTCCAGCTATCCTAAACGGAGGAAAAACTCCTTGTTTCTCAGAATCGAAGGGGGGAACACGAAAAATGATGCCCATAACATTATCCCGTCAATGTTGTGTAATTAACAAGGACACATTGGTGTTTTTGTGCATATAAATATCACAGATATCATTGTAAAATCACCGTTAACGTAATAAGTGACAGTAAGGAAGATAACTTCCGGGTCAAGCTGAAGCTTAATGTTGATGTTTTGAGTAACCAGTTTAATTATTAATCAGTTTTAATCTGTTCACATTCGTATTTTGTTTCATTTTGAAATAAATTGTGCAAAAGCGGTTTGTCAAGCAAAGTGGACTGCCGTCGTCTCCATAGCAACGACCGCTGAAGATCATGGGTAGTGTAGTGACTTCAGCTATTCAAAAGCGGGAAAAAAAACTCCTTGTTTCTCACAATCGAAGGGAAAACAAGAAAACTGATGCCCATACAACTAACCCGTCACTATTGTGTAATTAACAAGGACACATTGGTGTTTTTTTGTTATTCTGAAATGTCGCGAATATCATTAATAAAATCACCGTTAATGTAAAAAATGACAGTAAGGAGAATACTTCCGCTTGTCAAGTTATCCAGAAGCCAATGGGACGGATGCCCACAGTGTCTGTTTGCGCTGTGGTTGGATTAATACTGAAGCGAATGCGGCTGGGGCCTTTCGCTCTGAGCTTCAAATATTGCGCGGACGGGATTATATTGTAAGTACTTGAAAGCCCCCTGCGTCGGGGTATGCGCTAAAGGAGACCTTTACCGTCAGTAACTAAGCATAAAAGGCCCTGACCAAGCGTCAGTCTTTGGCCTGGGTGTGAGACTGTGTTGGTGTTGGTGTTGGTGGTGGGGGGAATCAGCTGATATGGAAGCAACTGAAACGGTTATTAAAAAATACACCATTAACGTGATCAAACTGAATTTGATGGAAAATTAGCCGCAAAATTAACCTCATTAACAAATTCGTCATCAATGCAGAGGATAAAAATAGCGACAAAAAAAAAAAAATCTAAGCTAATGAGGAAAAAAGCGGCATTGATCGTTGCAACACCCACTGAGTGATGCCATTGAAACAGGGAATCGTGTGACCACCACGAAAAATGAGCCTCATTGATTTTCCACTGGCATTATTTCTGTGGTCCCATCACGAAAACCTCGCAGATTTCGTGCTGCAACCACAGATTGCGGATAAAGGATTTCGTGGTTATTTCACAGATTTCTGTGAGATCAGGTTGTATCCATCCAGCAATTCCAAAAATGCTCTCTTGTGACTGAAAAATTCGTTGTCTTCTGTAGCAACCACTTGATCTATAGAGAGCCAGTGGTATTCAAATTAGTAGTCAAGAAAAATTGGTTTTCTGAAGTAAAAATTTCACATGATATCCATACTGTTCTTCTTCTATCACTATCATCTATCTTCTATGGTTTTCCTCATGCAGGGGTAGTTCTGGGCCAGGGGCGGATCTTGACGCGGACGACCAAAAATCTATAACTAGAGAGTGTTTTTACTCGTAAAAACAGACGTCTCCCCCTTTTCCGCCACCTGATCTCTCAAGATATAAATATCGAAATACATAAAGAAAACTGAGAATAACTTACGCATATCTATCTAGGAACTTGACGCAGGGAAGATTTATACCAAATTTTGTTGAAATTTGTTGAGTAGTTTGAGATATATGCTCGAAAACGAACCCTGCCCTTCAAAATGACTAAGTCCAAACTGTTGCCATGGAAACAGAAAAAATAAAATGAAAAAGAGCTCAAACCCCAAAAGGCACATCTACATGACATAGGAAGCTTTTACAAAAATTTGGTTAAAATTGGTTGCATAGTTTGAGAGTTCAGCTCCGGAAACGATGGGAACGCCGACGCCGACGCCGACGCCGACGGGAACTCACCCGAAAACAATATGTCTCCCGACCCTTCAGAAGGAGACATAATACCCCCGGACACTCCGTCCGGGGCTACAATAATGTCTTTTTGTCATAAAGAAAGTCACTATTTAGTCTACATTCGGGGTATGGCTGGAGTGATTTTACAATGCAGTTTTTGAGTTAACCCTTTCTGAGTGTTTAATGCATGCACATGCTCATTTTAGGCATGTCAAATTTGCTCGACAGTTTATAAAAAAAAAATCAAAGCTCTGTCCAAACTGACACCATATTATCATAGAATAAGGTATTATCTATCAAAAGCGTTAGAGTTGAGACATTTTACCGGGAAATTTTTAAAGTGTCCCTTCCGCGAGAAAATGGACTTATCTGTTAGTATTTGAATATGGTAGGTCCATAATCAGTTTGTGACATGTCGTGGTTCTTGAACTCCAACACCACTTGAAGTATTGGTTTTTGCGAATAAAAGGAAATAGGCGGAGAATTTACGTCAATAAAAAACGTGTTGCAGTGTTACGAAACACCGCAAATTGAATATTCAAATTCTCGCCGGTTCTCGCCCACTCTGGAGTGTAACTGCCCACACAAAGATTCGAGCAACGTGCCAACTGTCAGTGTCATCCACAGTCTACGGCAGGGGTCGGCACGGCTCTTCAGCCCTTCTACAGTGGCTCCCTGCAGCTTTGAAAAAAATTAATAATGGCTATTTAAATTTATTTTTTTCTTTCAAACGAAATGTCGCTTATTTTGGAGATCGGGGTGATACTGTGACAATGAAAAAAAGCATTTAATATTTGTGACCCCGCCCGTGAAAACACGGCTAAACTCGCCTGATCTAATTTTGAGATAAAGACCATCAAGTAGTCCCTGTGATAAAAAGTGACAAAGATATGAGATGTGAGTTTATGGCTGTAAATGATAGGTTACATATTGGGCTTTCGAAATAAAGTTCAAAAATAAATTTCTAACATCATACATATTAAAATTAATTTATTTATTTACACATAGTTTCTGTGAAGTTGCTTTCCACAAGCCTGGTCTATTATGTTTTCAATTGGCTTTTAGTTTACCTTTGGCGGATGAACGCCTGATAGTTTGGGTGTCATTTGGTTTAGGAACAACTCCTCTACCATTGAAAATGAATGTAGACGATAATGCGCACCATCGTAAAGCAGGTCACTCGAAGGTACGGCAGATGAGTTGTGATTTAATCCGGGTGCGGATTTCTCCACGGATTGCGTCGTATCACCACGGAAATTTCAGAAATGAAGTGTTTGCATTTGTAGGTTAACGTCTTGTGAAGCTAACCAGCCTAGTTTGAGGATATGTCATGCCTGCCAAAACTTTGAAATGACCTCACTCAGTCAATATTAGAGATAGCCTATCAGTTCGATTTTTTCACGGAATATTCCTTACACGGTGTAGAATGACCTAGCGTAAAAAATAAAAACTGTTCATCACCAGTAAATGACTTTAGCTGGGTTATCACAGGCAGGGATATAGGTGACCTATTGGCATTGGTAAATGACGAGACATCTGTCTCGTTGCGTTTTCATTTTGGCAAGGTGGGATGATGAATTGGGGCTCGATGCATAGGCTACTAACATGAAAGCCCATCCGGGGTAGGCTATTCCGAGAGCTAGGCCACTTTTAGAATGGCTTAAAAATCAATAGCCTAATCGCAGGGCTGCCAAATTTCTTCGCATTCTCACGCGATGGGCAAGCGAGGTCTCACGTATTTTAAGACATATTCACGAAGTCAGCAATTGTTCAATCAGCGTGTATATTAATGAGATTCTTACGCGTAATTGAAGTCCTTGTGCATGGCAGTTTCAGTTTCACTAGCGTGGCGGTGGATTTCACCACTAGTAACACGGAAAGCGATTATGACTCTCTTAAATGCGCATTAATTGAATAATTGCTGACTACAGCATAGGAACGCGAATGCCACTAAGAAGCGTGAGACTTGAGCCGAATGCGTGGGAGTTGGCAGCTCTGCAATCGAGAGGGCTGCGAGACATTTCGTCTAATTTGTTGGATAGGCTCGTATAATTACCACCTTGAAACGTTCATTGTTATACGTGTTGATGGCATTTCCAGCATTGCATTGGCCCAGGCCCGGCGCTAGAATAGGGAATTGGGGGGCACAGACACGTCCCTTTATGACCGTTAGGATAGTCTGGCTAGTTCTCAATTAGGCTATTTTCCTTTATTGTAGCGTTTTCCAAATCAATTTGGCAACTGAAGACAACGGTTTCTCTCCATATGCGATCTGACAGCGATGAAATCATGGGGGTAAATTCAGTATAACTGAAATTGGGAATTGGACAAAACATCCGTTTTAAAAACATTATTAGCAAGTCTGACCTGTTCTCAGTCATTTGACTGATTAACAAAAGGTTCACTCCGGGAGCACTCACATAACAGGTGTTACTTGTTCTCCCCGATTAGGTAAGTCGACAATCATTTTATCTGGGCGTATTTGCTGAATTTAAATCAACGTCATTCAAAATTGCATACCTCTGAAACAGGCCGCATACTTTTTATAGCCCTATTTCATTGGCGAGTGCCACTTTTCATTCAATAATTTTGAATGTTTTGTTGATTTAAATTAAGCAAATACTGGCGTCAGTTCAACTGAATGACTGTTTCATCGTTAATCTGTTAGATCTTGATATGGAGAGAAACCGTTGGTCTTCAGTTGCAATTACAATAATTGAAAAGCTGCGTTGATAAAGGAAAATGATTGGGAACTTTTCAGGACTATCCTAATTGTCATAAAGGGACATGTCTATGCCCCCCAATTCCCTGTTCTAGCGCCTGCATCAGCCTCCTCTTCAGATTCGGGATCATATATATACATATGGCAATATTGTGAACGTTGTGTAGCCATTGCTTCGCTGAAGTCTTACTATGCTACCTGTAAAATCTGTTGTCTTTCACCGTCTATGGTTGTTGCTAGCTCGGCTCTGGGCCAGTATGGCGTTGGGGCTGTTTACATATTGAATATTCACGAATGTAGCTGAACTATCAATCAGCCTTGGCTCATTTAAACGCCGGATATTCATGAGGGAACTTCGCCCGTCTTCTCAGACTGCCTTTCAGAGATGCTTAAAAGGTCATCAAATAAGCGATCCAAGGCACTTTTCCCACAAATAATGGTATGAATACGATGGCAGGGCATTGGGGATTAACACAAAATGTTGGGATATGTCTGGAAGGGGCACTTTAAATTAACCCCTTGTGAATATGTTTTGCATGTAAATACATAGTTTGGTGATGTCAAATTTTATTGACAGTTTATAAATATTCTAAAATACTAGTTGCTGCTCAGGTCCACACTCACCTCTCTGACAACAGTTTGTTTGAAATATTCCAATCCGGTTTCCACCCCCTTCACAGCACTGAGACAGCTCTAGTTGAAATCACTAATGATCTGCTGATGGCTGCTGACTCCGGACTCATATCCATACTCATCCTCCTCGACCTCAGCGCAGCATTTGATACAATTTCTCACCACATCCTCCTTAACAGATTAGCTTCCATCGGTATCTCTGGCACTGCACTTACCTGGTTTCAATCATCTCTCCGGCCACTACCAGTTTGTCCAACTCAAAAACTTCAAATCACAGCTCACATCTGTTGAAGGTTCTGTTTTGGGTCCTCTTCTTTTTATCATCTATCTCCTTCCACTCGGTCACATTTTCAGGAAATATGGCATACACTTTCACTGCTACGCAGATGACACCTAGCTCTACCTTTCCACCGAGCCCAACATTGCCCTCCCACCTTCTTCCCTTTCTGACTGCCTTGCAGATATAAATTCCTGTTTCACTCAAAATTTTCTCAAACTTGACTCCAATAAAAGTGAATTTCTCCTTGTTAGCACCAAGTCCACCCTAGCCAAATCCTTGGCGGACCCATATGCATTGCGATATCTGGTCGAGTGGACGCTGGCGCAGCTTGCTGCCGCTAGTCACTGGTAACTTTTAATTAGTGTTTTTACGGTTTTACGACCTAACGGACATTGTAATTGCACTCAAAACGTGAGTTATACCTATCTTTATCCTCAGATGATAGACGCTTTAGCTGTCACTTCTGTGTGTTTATGTGCGAGCAGTAACATCAGCACAACGTTACCTGTTTGACACACCACCCGGCTTCACGACCCAACTGGCTGACGTGAATCACAATGTGGATTAGCAGGATTTATGTCTGGTCTGCACTAGCCTGGATTCTCTGGTCGCTCCTCCATCAACCCGTATCTGGTCTACTCTAGTATACGGCTGCTGAGCTTCTCCGGCTCCACTGTCATCTGTCTGAACCTCCGCCGGCAACGCTGCACCTCCACCAGGACGTTGCTCGCCAGCCGCGCCGGAGCTACATCCATCGGGGGTTTCGCCGGAATTTCCACCTCAACAACTCCAAACCAATAAAATCCTTTTGGTCCACCACTCGTCGCCCTCCCAGAAACGCCAGGCGGGTTGTTGACCACAGCGCGTTAGCCAGCCTAGCTAGGTCGGCTAATGCCACCTTCAAACAAGACAGCACCGTTCTCAACTTCGGTCTGCTTAACATCCGCTCACTCACGAGCAAGGGACATCTCATCCAGGATCTCCTCACTGACTGTAAGTCTGACTTTCTTTGTTTGACAGAAACGTGGCAACAACCTAAGGACTTTTTGCAACTCAAGGACTCTACTCCGCTGGGGTAGGTTTACATCTGTCAACCCCGTGGCTCGGGTCGTGGAGGAGGTCTCGTGGTGAATTATCGCGAGAAAGTGGTACCTGTGTCCGTGCCTGCATTCACCTCATTGGAATGCATAGTTTGCAAACTATCTGGAACCATTCCCACCATCATCGCTACAGTTTACCGCCTGCCTAAGCCACACAATGCCTTTATAAATGACTGTGCTGTTTTACTCACCCATTTATCCACTCTCTCACCGAATGTAATATTGTTGAGGGACTTCAATATACATATGGACAATAATAATCTTCCTCTCGCCAGAGACTTTTCATCATGCCTCGAAAGTTTTGGATTCCATCAATTCACAGATTTTCCCACTCATACAAAATGTCATACTCTGGACTTAATCTGCTGTTCTGGTCTCACCCCCTCCAACTGCACAGCTGATGTACTCCACATAACTAACATTTCCTCCTCTCATTCAATGTCACACTCTGTCTCTCCATCACCAAGTCACCACGTTTTATCTCGTTCCGGAATCTTAAGGAAATTAATATGAATGCCCTTTCCTCTTCTATTGACAGTATTCCGCTTCCAGACAATTTTCCACCCCCGATGACCTGGTTTCCCTAAAAAACAATAGTTTAGACAATATTCTCAACCGTCTTGCTCCAGTGAAAACTTGGTCTGTTTCCTTCTCACAATCTGCCCCCTGGTTTACCCCTGAACTCCGCTCCAAGAAAGCCAAAGGTTGCCAACTTGAGCGACTCTATCGAAAAACTGGTCTTATTATTCACAAAAAATGCACAAAACTCACACATTACATTATAAGGACTCAATTGCTCAAACCAAATCCAAATACTACTCCGGCCTAATCTGCTCCAATGCAGGTGACATCAAGACACTGTTTTCACCTCTTAACAAAATTCTCCAACCCCCAGACTCCCTACCACCCTATTTGTACTCAACCGACACCTGTAACTCCCTAATGCTGTTTTTCAATGAAAAAATTTACGAAATCCACCAGCACTTAGGTCCCAGTTCTTCGTTTCTCTCCCCCTCTGAACTTCTTCCCCATTGTCAGCCATTTTCCAGTTTCCCAGACGCTCCTGAAATCTCCTAAATCATTCGTAAATCCAAGCCCTCCACATGTCAGCTTGATCCCCTCCCCACAGCCCTGGTTAAATCTTACCTCTCCTCTCTGCTCCCCCCCCATATCTGCCATCATCCATTCCTCACTTACCACTGGAATCATTGTCACACTCTTCAAAACTGCCGCTGTCACCCCAATACTGAAAAAACCTGGTTCAGATCCCAATGATTACAATAAACCTCCACCCCATTTCTAAGTTACCTTTCATTTCCAAAATACTTGAAAAAACTGTTGCCACTCAACTCCACTCTCATTTATCCCAAATAGCCTCTATGAATTCCAGTCCGGTTTCCACCCTCGCCATAGTACAGAAATTAATCTCCAATCACCAATCATCAATGACCTCCTCAAGGCAGCTGATTCCGGTTTACTCAATATTCTCGTTCTCCTTGATCTAAGTGCGGCCTTTGATACAATGGGCTAATTTCTTGGCGCAGTCCGCGCAGGTAATTTCTTCCAGTGCAGCCCATGCAGTGGTACAACGCCGTGCGCAGCCGCTTTGGCAATTTGGTAGAACGACGTGCGCCGAGATGGGTGTGGCGGCGTAGCATGAAGCGGTGACAATTTTGTGGCAAAAGGCTCCGCTGAAAGTGCGCAGAGCACATGCCAGCTCCAACCTGGTTTACTTTCTGTGCAGTGGTAATTTGGCTGACCGGTGCACAGTTCGCACACGTCACCGAAACCTCACAGGCAGGTTTCCAGAATGTCAGGCACATTTCAGTGCAATAAATAATTACAGCAACCACTATTTAATGTAACTATCTGAATCAGCACATACATTATAGTATCTATATCGATTGTCCTGATGTCAGATCAAAGGCAGTTGGCACGCGTAATGGAAACTCAACCTGACAGCCCTCAGAGTGTCAGTACATTCTCTGTGGCATGTTGCATGCTACACAACATAGCTGTACGCCATGGATGTCACTTTGACCTCACGCAGGAGACATGACAGGACTTAAGACAGAGAGAGGCCGAACTGCATGTGCCGTATCAGCAGGGAGAGCAGCAGCGCGCACGGGAGAGGAGAGACCACCTGGCTGCACAGCTCTGTCCTTAACACTAGAACCGCGGCTGCCGCTGTTTATGCGGCACTGATGTCAGTAATGCATGGTATTTAATGTCAGTAAAAGATATGAGTCCATCCGTCCATGACGTTTTCTAAATATGTGTTTTCGATGTTATATCATAGTTTTGAACTTCTGTTATAAAACTTAAGTATTGATATTAAATTACTTTGAGCGCTGTAGCTGCTTTTTTTGCGGCAGTGGCTTTGACCGCAAATACCCCTGTCAGTAACGTACGAGAGAGAGAGAGAGAGAGAGAGAGATGTGTGTGCATGTGGGCGCATGAGTGCGTGTGTAGGCTATGTGGGTATGTGTCCTTCAGCTGCTTTCACACCGGATGCGAAACAAATTTTTTTGGACGACAGATTACATTCAAAGTCAATGCAAAGACGCGAATACTCACGTTTCGCGTGTATTCGCGTCTTTGCATTGACTTTGAATGTAATCTATCGTGCGGGAAATTCGTTTTGCGTCCAGTGTCAAGGCGACTTTAGAAACACAGCCTGATCTGGGCTACATTTATCTAAACATTATTATTATTATTATTATTATTATTACTTTTATTGTTGTCTACTATTTGCCTGCTAAAGGTAGTCTATAGGCTTACACAGCTGTCAAGTGCAACCCTCGTCGGATTCGTTCTGGTTGCAGTAGGGCAACGTTATTGGGCAAATGTTGACTCAAGTTGCTGTTTTCTCATATAACGTGTTTGTCAGCATAATTAATTATTGTACGTAATAAATTCACGTATTCATTGGCAATTTTTTATTTCATTCATTCAAAAACAATATATTGTTGATTCCCTCTTTATAATTGCACAATATTATGAAATTGCCGCACATTTGCACTGCTGTGAAATAAGCGGCAGCCGCGGTTCTACGGGGTTTCAGAATTTCGCAGCCGCTTTTGCATCATCAGCCCGTGGAGGTCTGTTCGCGTGACCATATATTCGGCTACTGCGAGCTTGAACCTCCTGGACCAGAACATCAGTTTCCTCCTGGCTGAAGTTTAGCCGTCTGGTGTTGCTGCTCTAACCTACTTCTTCCATGTCGAACAAAATTTGCACTGCGCCTCGCCCACGGCGCTTTTAAAGGTGAGGAGAGGAGCTCATTTGATTGGTGAAGATTTGACTCAGCTGTGTTAAACCCACTCACGCCTTCTCTCCTCCCTCTTTGCCACTTCCGCTGGCAGGAGGGACGGAGGCGGGACAGAGGAGTACTTGCGCCGGGCACAAAATTGCAAAATGCGCCTGGATACACCCCGTTGGCGAGGCGCTCCTCCCCATTCGCCGCGCCTGTGCCTGGTCAACGAATTTAGAGCCCAATGTCTCACACCATCCTCCTCAATAGATTATTTTCCATTGGCATCACTCACACCCCCCTAGTCTGGTGTCACTCATATCTTTCAGGCCGCTCTCAGTTCATCTGACTCAAGTCCTTCAGATCCCAGCCCTTCCCCGTCACTTCAGGTGTGCCCCAGGGCTTTGTCCTGGGGGCCCCTTCTCGTCATCACTTACCTCCTTCCCCTTGGAAATATTTTCAGCAAATTCAACATTCATTTCCACTGCTTTGCAGATGACACACAGCTCCACCTATCCAGCAATCCAAATCCCACCCTCCCACCGTCCTCCCTTACCACCTGCTTATCTGAAATAAAATCTTGGCTCACCTCAAACTTCCTAAAACTAAATTTTGACAAAACCGATATCCTCCTCATCGGTACAAAATCTACATTATCCTAAGTTGACATCTTTTCCCTCAAAATTGACAGTTCCTCACTTTCCCCTTCCCCTCAGGTTAAGAGTCTGGGTGTCATCCTCGATAGCTCATTATCATTCCATTCCCACATCAATAATATTACCCGGTCTGCGTATTTCCATCTATGCAGCATTAATCGTCTCCGTCCCTCCCTCAACCTCCACATTACTTCTATCCTCGTCAACAGCCTTGTCACCTCCTGCATTGACTACTGTAACTCTCTCCTCTTCGGTCTCCCTTCAAGTCCCTCAATAAGCTTCAAATTGTCCAGAATTCAGCTGCTTGCATCATCACCAAAACCCCCTCATTTCACCACATTACCCCCATTTTACAGCAACTCCACTGGCTCCCAGTTAAATTCAGAATAGAATTCAAAATTCTTCTGTATACATTTAAGGGCATTCACAACCTCGCCCCTCCTTATTTGTCAGATCTCCTCCACAAAGCCACCTCCTCTCGCTCCCTCAGATGATCCTCCTCCATCCACCTCACTGTGCCCTCCGTCCGCCTCAGTACCATGGTTAGCAGAGCTTTCAGCCGCTCTGCTCCTCAACTCTGGAATTCACTCCCACCGGACATCCGAAACATCGACTCTCTTCCTCTCCTCCTTGTTTAAATCCAGACTCAAAACTCACCTGTTTTAGTTGGCGTTCTCTTTGTAATTACATTGTTCCATTTTATTGTGGAACTTTTATCTGTTGTTTATTGTTCTATCTTTTTACAGTGTCCTTGAGTGTTTAGAAAGGCGCTTATAAATACAACCCCAATTCCGAAATTGTGTAAATTGTGAATAAAATCAAAACGCAATAACTTTCAAATCACACCAGCCAGTATTATATTCACAATAGAACAGAAATAACATAGCAAATGTTGAAACTGAGGAATTTTACAATTTTATCCACAAAATGAACTCATTTCAAAATTGATGGCTGCTACAGGTCTCAAAAAAGTTGAGACAGGGGCCTGTTTACCATGGTGTAGCATCAGAGTGGAGGCATTGGAATTTGATCCCACTCTTGTTCAGTACAGGCTTCCAGCTGCTGGAGAGTTTTGGGTCTCCTTTGACGGACTTTTTGTTTAATTATGCGCCAAATGTTCTCAATCGTTGAAAGATCAGGACTGCAGGCAGGCCAGTTCAGCACACAGACTAATGGACATATCAAGTTCTTATTTTGCACACAGGTTGCCTGATCCAGCATCTATGGGCTAAACCTCTTAAAGCCTCTGGAAACTTCTCTTGACATCGTGAGAACTCACGTATAATATCAAAGTTGGGTGTCTCATAAAGCATCTACAAAAAACGGAGTGGAAAATTAACATTTATAACGATTAGAAAACCTAGTTCAAAAACGGCTCATTTTGCTATTCAGTCCATTTCTCAAGACAGTGCGGGCATGGCGCATTGCGATGTGACAGGCCACTCCCTTGATTTGAGTGACATCTCACTGGCTCCGTGAGCGTTGGTCACAGCAACGGCCAGTCCAGCCCAATATGTTTGAGCTGTCTGACTCAAGCCGCTTGCACACTGGACGTGAAACAAATTTTCGTGCCTGTATGTGGGAAATGGTAGGAACAAGCTTAAAATGGTAGACAAAATACCGCACTTTGATGAAATTATTTCACCCAGAAAGAAATACGGAACACCTTAGGAACCATATTCAATCGAAAGCTTAAAATGTAGTCTTTCAAGGAAAAAATATTGCACATCGATAAAAGTTGGGCCACGTGGCCTTAATGGCCGCCGAAATTAGGCTATTTCACTAAATTGGCTGACTTTGGCCACCAATGGCGCCACCTGTATGGTGTTTTAAGGAATAATTGTTATGCCCATGCAAGCTCCATATCTACCTTAATTCGCAGCCCAAAGATTTAGTTGCTGGAGATAGAATTCTAATTTTGACAAATTTTTGATTATTTAAAATTTGTTATGGCCCATTGATTTTTCCCCGTCTTCCGAGCCTCGGTGGATCAGCCCATGACAAAAGGGGTATGATTTTATATTTTCTCCCTGGTCTCTATAAGTAGTACTACTTGTGTAATTAAACTTAAACCTGTACCACTTTTGGATTTCTCATAGTAGCCCCCTCAAAATGGCCCAGAAATAAAGATTTGCTCAGGAGCGCAGACCCCCCTCCCACTTAAAGGCGTGAAACTCAAGGACTGTGCGGAATTTTGATTAAATATTTGGGGAGAGTACTTCAGATACATTGATAAATGATATATCAAAGTAGGAAGAAATTCGGAGATGGTCATCCGGGAAGGTTAGTCCAATTGACACAGAATGAGCCTCATACAGCTCCGATCGAGGCGGTGGGGACTCATCCGTGTCCCCACCGGCTCGTACTCCCACGATGGAGGGGGAGCCTATCAGTGCTGCCACGCGATCCTCGAGCGGTGTCAGCTGGAGGTTCGAGTCTGGTTGGCCTCCACCGTCCGGCGCTGCTGGGCGCCTGAGCCCATAACCCTTTTTGGTGGCGATCTTAAAATCGGACCACTTTTTTTAACTTACATGTAAAGCATTTGGATTGTCAATTATGTAGGCTATACTATAACATGAAATTTCATGGATGTAAATTATATTTTTTCAGGCCGATGTTATTTGCACTTATACGTGTGGCCAATGCTGAATTTTTTTTCTTGGCCACACTTATAAGTGCACCAGTTGATGACCATTCCAATGCCGCTTATAGAAAGTACCGCTTAAAATAAGTTTGGCTAAGAAAAAATTTTTTGCTTTGAACACACTTAAAATAAGTGTGGGCAATGGAGAAATGTGCATCTTGGCCACATTTATAAGTGCATCTAACACAAATTTCTCTCAATTTTTGTGCTTGGACGCACTTAAATAAGTGTCACTTTGATTTATTAATGAATTAAATCAAACCTCTGCTGCACTTTGGTTTTCCACCCCAACGGGGTTTACCGCAGCAGCAATAGTTTTCCAAACTGCAGCCTTCTGGGCTCCCTTTATGTCACTCTTAAGGCTTTCAAATAAAATTAGTTTGTTTTTCTCCACCTCGGACGTGATCATTTATATTTCCTCCTCAGTGAAGTTCTTTCTTCTTTGCCGTCTTTCAAGAGTCCATGTCGTAAAGTGGGCAGGACTGTGCCTCCTGGAGCATTAGTTTATAGGGGCATGTCATGTAAATTACGATGGTTTGGCCAGTGGCCATTGGCCTTCTTAACAATTCACAGCACTGTGGTCATTTGGACTTCATTTTATCCTGTTTTTATAGTATGGCACTGTTGCACTCTGTTGGTTGTTTTTTTGATGATTGTTGTTGTCCTGTTTCGCTGTTCCATGTTATTCATGTCTTGTCGTGTATTTTACTGCTACTTTTTATACTATCATAGTCACTGTTGGGTCACTGTTGTACTTTTATTGTTGTTTTATGCTGCTGGCTGCACTACAAATTGCCCCCCGGGGACAATAGAGATCTCTTGACTTGACTTGATAGTTTCAGCTGCCAGATTTATCAACGCCACGCCAGTTCTACACAGAAATCAGCGACGTACACACTTTTAGTAAATCAGACGTGACACCTGGCGAACGCTGACATTTACACCAGAATCTACACCAGATCCTAAGCAAGTTTGATAAATGAGGGCCAATGTGTTGGTCTGGCCTCATTTTGCTCACGAGTGGTGAAGATTGATCCGCTGAATTAATCACTAGTTCACTGCTTGTGATCACAGGTTGTAAGGTGATTTGAACGCAAGTCACCGCTTGTGTTCTGAGAAACACCATTTTCACGAGCTAGTTTGAACGCAGCATAAGACATTCGAGCCAGAGCGGAAGTACCATTCCATGCTAATGGAGAACGCATGCGAACACACGTCCGTTTCAGAAAATCATTTACTGGTGCGTTTTGAATGGAGCTAATACAAACATACATGATAGAGGAAAGTGCGGGGGACAGACAAATACGCGGACAGACGGATGGACAGATAGATAAATGGAACCAAATGGCTACTTCGAGACGATGTTTCTTGGGCTCAAAAGAAGCTAACCTGGGCGGTGCAGAGAGCTTTTATAATTTCAGTTAGGGGTGGGACAAATGACAGTTTTTTTTCATTGGTTTGGCTTATTACGTAATAACCCACTTAGAAAACCACGCCCAGTTGAACCGCAGTCAGAGGATAGGTGCTAAAAATTAAATGACAAAATCTCGTATTTGAATTGGACATAATTTCTAATATTTTAGTATGTTTACAGTTGTGCACATACAACCCAAAATAACGCAGTTCAAAGGTTTTTGTGAAATTGGGTTTCCAGAGGCTTTAACCCCTTAAGACCTACGCACCGGTACCGGGGGCCCGGGCTTACACACAATAAATACAGCATGTTTCCAAATCGCAACATTGTCATGCAGCATATCCACATTTCGCGAAGAAAAAGCTCATGTAGACCATTTTTACCTCAACCGAACACAATTCAAGCACCAAGCAAGTAAATAAGCATGCAGCAAAACATAAGATAAAATCATATCAGCGCTGAATCGCTGGAATTTCTCCTGAATTTGTGCTATGCATAAAAACGATACCTCAAATGAAAGAGGAAAGTCCACAGAATTCAACGATGTATGCCCTGTCATTTCAAACCGACACCTCACTCAAAGAACAGCAGATATACACTTTACAGTCTACAGAGATGAGCAAAGAAAGTTCTTACCTTTGATATTTTGTAATAAAAAAACTGTTTGAGGGTAAATCCACGCTGGCTATTCTTTGCTCAATGTGTCCGTGTTATAACCAAACTAGATCTGCGAGTCTCAAAGCATGTTTTCCTTCTCAGCATTGCTTCGAAGATCTCAGTTCCTCAGCATTCAGCTTGCTTGCAATGTATTTTCCTCTCTGCGATCGGCTTGTGATGCTGTCAGTAAAACTTTGCCGCTAGCCATTTGATTCTATGGCTTTTGACGATTCCAACGAGCTCTAAAGCACCGTTATCACACAAAGCTAGACTGAGCCAGAGCCTTGCGTTCCCAGTGCGTCAAGCCGAGTCCATGGGCCATTCGAATGTACTTAAATACCGCGACAATATTAACGCTTAACAGGTTTGTTTGTGGAATTTTTGGTATAATTATCCGCTAATTTTCAACCGTCCTTTTCAAAGTCGTTTTCTGACAGAAACGCGTGAATACTGAGGGCACAACAATACAAACAAGGTGAGTAGCTTGTTTTCTCGATTTATTCTTTATATAGGCAATTTGACAACAGGATTCAAGTCAGCTGATGTAGTGAAGTGGTGAAGATGACTGACTGCGATGCAGGCGACCCGGGGTAGATCCCAGGTCTGCGTGCTGTCAGCTGGCAATGATAGCATTTTTTTTCACGTATAAATAATTGATGGGGTTTTTGTTCTTTTTACTTTTTTTTCCCACATTTTTTTACCTTTCCGTTGTATTCATAATCTTATTAATGTTTTTTTTTTTTTTTTTTAATAAATCTGCTCCAGTGGAGCCAAACTTCATTTTCTTTGTATTTATTGTGTTTGAATAGGATGGTATAGGCTATAGGACTGGCAGAAATAATAATTTAAAAAATATTTCTAAATTCAAAAAATGAAAAACTGGTTGTGTTTGGGTGGAATGTATGGCTGTAGTGATATATAAGTGAAATTCGATGAGTTTTACAGTTTAATATCTGAGAAATCTGATTTGGCACACAAGGTACCTGAATTGCCAATTTGGACATTGGCCACTTAGACATTCCTCTCTAATTGTGTTCTGATTTACTTGATTGGAATAAACTTTGGCACAGATAATGGTGAGATTCTGTGCTGTAAATTTTTAGAGGTTTTAGATTGCAACTAATTAAGTTTACAAGGGATCGAAGTAAAACCTTGTTTGGTGCAAAATGTGGTCTTTGATTTATACTAAGTTCCATCTTCATTTCCTCAGACTCAGTGAAATATATACTGATTTTTACACCATGGCAGAAATCCCAAATGGTTTTACCTCTATTATGATCCCAAGATCATTCAGATGGACCAAATAATTGCAGAGATATACTCATTTCATTTTGGGCTTGCCATTTTCAAAAAAGAGGCTCAGGGCTTAAGGGTTAAAGTTGGATACTTAAACAAAATGCAAAGGTTTTTTGAAATTTTGCTCTTTACTTGAAAATTCATTACCTCATTATATATTCAGCTCCCCCTGAAATTCCCAAAGAGGATGAATGTAGATGCTTTGTCTTCCTGAATTCACAATGTGCTCTCTATCAAAGTGTCAGGGAAAAATAAAATGGCCGCCTACAGGATACAGATGGTAAGCAATGAGGGCCATTATACACAAAACAGAATAAGCACCACCTAGTGGCCACAGAATAAACTAAACCTCTTTTTTCTCATGACAGAACAGGGGGTAAGTGTAGTACTAGTACTATTACTGTTTTTATGCCCTGTGTTGTTTAGCATGTCAGTGTTGCAGGCATCAAATTCAAAATGAGTGAATACTTCCAAAAAAGCAATAAAGTTTATCAGTTTGAACATTAAATATCTTGGCTGTGTCTCAAATCGCGCGCTTCCACATTTAGACTTCCTATTTTTAGTGCAGAAGTGCGTTCACACTGACAAGTACAGCAAAAGACAGTGCACTGCAAGTACCCAGATGATGCACTCATTACGGACAAAAAAATTGAGTGCCGAACGCTAGACACTTCTCACCCTCAATGGTCACCATCTTGCCTACGTAGTGGAAGAGGAGGGACTTTAAACTTGTGTGATTATGGCGGGAAGGAGGATGCGGCGGTCTCTGAAATGCACAGATGTAAGTTTACATATGTTCACTTCCCCACTAAGTACCACTATATTGTTATCAGAATGAAGCCTTAAGTGTGTAGCTACATTACGTTAATATAGCTGTTTATGGATAATAATTTTGCATCGCAAACGAAAACTAGCTGCTGGTGGCACCGTTTGATTGGGCATTGACCCTATCAGGGATGCGCGTGAGCAAGCTAGTCAGGTATTGTTAACAGTTAGATGTATTGTGGCATGTGCTTCGTGTTTATGCTTGTTAAAAGTATCGTGCATATTATATTATTCATGAATATTTGTGAAATGCAACTTCTACCATTAGATCAGTAGAGCCGGTAGTTATCTGGTCAGCATCGGACACCACACATGTATCAGCAGTGACTTCTATGTGAACTGTTTTCTGCTCTGATAATGAGATTTTATTTTCTGGTTTTTATAGGGGACGGACGACAATATGAGGTCTCGTATTTAATGGGACGCTGATAACTCTATCCTGTTCACAGGGAGGCAAAATGATGCAGTGAACGGTTACGAGCAAGTGAATACATATCGGTAACATATGCTAACATTATTATGTAATATCACGAAGCCTTCACTACCTCGATACATTACTGTATCTAGAAATTGATGTTAGTGTATGGGGTGTCACTACATTGGTGTAACACAATTATATTTATTTAGGATGTACATTGCTGCTCGAGACCTGGAGTGGAGGGTGATCCCAGCCTCCTGTATGAGTTTATGGAAAGGTGAATTGACCATGTTGATGTAATACTGTATTTATGTCAAGCGGTGCGTCAATACGGGGCGCTAGTGCGCCACCCTACTTCACATTTTAAGATGGAAATTCTATAACTTGTAGAAAAAAAATAATTTGCTGCATAAATAAAAGCAAAATTGCAGTTGTTTTGTGCTTCTTATATGTGTGGTAGACCATACTCTGTCAACAACCCATTAATGAATCCGAACATAATTTAGGCTTGCTATTCGTCATTACTAAAGCCCTCTTCCAGGTCAAGGGTGCTGGTAAGAGTTAAGTCTATGGAAGCTAGCAAACTTTTCGCCATCATTTGGGCAGGGAGAGCTTTTCATTGGTGCATCAAACATATGATTCTGGGTCTTACATCTTTGCGCCCAAACCAATGACATTGTTTTCCATAGTTTTTATTTTGGCGCAATTAGGCAGTTCAGCATATCAACGACGTCCATCATACAGTCACTTCCCACAGCACAGGCATCAGCGCGCAATAACATCAATAGATAGCGAGAACACTACTTTTGACAGGATGGCCGCAAGATTTAATGAAAACTCTGTTGTTTCTCTACGTGATACACCATTTAGTCATTGATCAGATGTGGATAAGAAGAGAGTCAAAGACTTGGGACCCGACCGTGCGGATTTAAACATTCTGCAGCAGACCAGTGACCGAGGGAGGACATACACTCGGAGCTTCTCCTCAAATCTGTATGCTAAACGGAGTTGGCTAGCTGGTTGCTCAGTGAGTAATGCCTATTTTTATCTTCCTTGCCTGTTGTTCCAAAGTCCTGGGACTGAAACACAGTGGACTACAACTGGCATGAAAGATCTGAAACATTTCATGGAAAAGTGCAAGAAGCACGAATGTAGCCGTAGCCACCTAGATAATAGCTTGATGCTAAACTTCTTTGGAAGGGTTAGCATTTCGGAGCAGTTTGTCTTTCATGAAGCATAAGCCTATTTCTGAGAGAATTATTTTTCTTTACTGAATTTAGGCCATTATTTTCTTGCTGTTAGATCAAATGGGAGAGAAGCCGCATCATCAATTTCCAACGGATTATTATAATAATTGGAAAAATGGTCAAAAAAGGAAAACGGTTGAAAACCAGCTAGGACTAATTGTTGTCGTGGTGGGATGTGTCTGTGCTCCCCAAATTCCAGTTCTGGCGCCGACACTGGTTCTATTTAAGCAATGTTTAGATTCAGCAGGGCTGGCAGTAAACATGCCTGGGATTGCATCTTCAAATTAAAGCAATTATGAATTAAATTTGTCCCATTGGTTGATTTAATATTGAAGGTGTAATTACTGGGCCAGGTAAAGTTGGATCGCTTTTATACTTAAATTAATGAAACCATTGTTTTAGAACTGCATTTTGTTTTCACTAGGGTAATCTTTGTCCATTAAATCTAGTTTCATGATCTGAGACATTAAAGCATGACCTATAGCCATCAAAAAATAAGAAATGGGGAAGGGGGCAAATACATTTGCACAGCGCTCTATCTTGTATGAATTTCATTGTGATTAAAGAGTGATGCAGGATTAAGCTATTTGAAGGTTTCCATGGAATGAAACTTCACATTTGAACTAATCCATGGGTGCCCAAACCTGTTCCTGGAGATTTACTGTCCCTGCAGACTTTCCCTGTAAGCCTTTCAGCATGCCTGACTCCGCTAATTATCAGCGAAACAATAATTCCACCTGCTGAACAAAGAGTGTATTGCTTGTGTTAGAGTGAAACCCTACAAGACAGTGATATTCATGAACTGAATTGGTTCATACTGAACTGATCACATTATATATTTGTGTCAGTCCCCATTTAGTTAGACAATGATTAAGTCCGATCTGCAAAAGTATGGATACCATCAGCCAATCTGTTTTTGGAGTACAAGTAAAAGAATTGGCCATGTAGATCATCAGTAAACTTGCACATATGTTGACCACTAATCTAGGAAATAATTTTGGGGCAAATATTGAAAATGTTTGATGGACATGAAGCCTGGAGACATGTTTTCTGACTCCAAACTGATGTGATTTTCAGCAAAAACACCAGCGCCTGCCAGGCTTGATTGCTCAGTTTATTATTTTTGTGGTGATGAAAGAGAATTGAGTCTGATGTGATGTTGAGTCTGCTTGAGGTTTCATGTGTAAGACCTTACACCAGGTTACACAGTCTCACTTGTGCTCCAGTAGGCCGACTGCATTGCGTCACTTGTTTGTCTGGGATCCTCCTCTTGGATTGCATCACTGACAAATAATATATTGTTAGAACAGGGATAGGGGCGTACGTGTCTGGCCCCTCCTTTTAGCTCCTCCTCTGTTTTACTGCACATCTACATATTTGTCACATAGCACAAACCTACACCCCTAACACAACCCCCCCTGTGGTAACAGGGCATTGTACAGTCACACCAAGTGCTATTGCTCCCTCAATGGATTTGTGACGAGCTGTAGTCTGCACTGCTTTGTTACCACTCAAATTAATACATTTACATGAACTGGAACAATACTGGATGAAAACATAACCCCCCTGGACACGGCGATCAGGATACAGTTGCCTACTGGACTGTCTGACCTATAGGAGTGCATGCTGAACCATTGCAGTTTCTCAGGTGAGTAACTTATTCTTTCATTCAATCTGATGAATCACTCTTTCAGTTCTTAAGCTGTGCTGGAGAGAAAGTATTTTGCAGACAGTAATACAATGGACCTAAAGGGCAAACCTTGTCTTCTGGGAACACTGTCCCCAACCTTGGGAACCCCCAGTGCAGTTTCAAAGAGTAAAGACTTCTCAAGAGGGGTAGTTTTCCCTGGATGGAGGTAGTCTTTCCAGAAAATAAAAATTATCCTTTCGTGCCACAATACTACAAAATAGCGAAAAATTCCCTTGACATGAACATTTTATCAAAACTATGAACTTGATTTTGTGCAAAATAGGCTAGCATAAGCAAAAAATGTGTTATGATGAGGAATACTTCGGAGAAAAGAATAATGTAAAATAACGCTGGAATCAACATAAATATAAGAAAATAATTTAGCTTTGCTGTCAGTTTAAGTGGTGAGGACCATTGCTTTGTTCAGTTGGACTTGAGCATGTGACTAACGTCCATTCTCCTTTCCAAGGAACATCAACTTTCAAACCTGCAAGGTAAATTAAAATCAAAATGAACAGCTCTGTCATCAATTCTAGCCAACCGTTCTATCACTCCTCTTCAGGATACACTCTCCAACTCTCAAATTCGTATAACGTATGCAAAACATCACTTGGTGAGTATTGGTTTGAGTTCATTGTCAGGGTCATCAACATTGTAGTGGGCTACCCTGCCAACATCATGGTGATGTGGCTGGTGTCCAGAAAGAAGAGTGACTCTTCCACCTCGGATATCTTCATCTTCAACCTGGCCATCGCCGATGCCTGCTACTGCCTGATGGCCCCCATCAGCGACGTTGGCTACCAAATGCTCGGAATCACATCTATGTGGGATTTTCTGTCCTTCTCCTACGGGATCAAAGACACCACCCCACTCTTCCTCACCTGCATTTGTCTGGACCGTTACGTGGCTGTGGTCCACCCTATTGTGTTCACCAGCATCAAGGATAACAAGATCAGGGTGGCTATTTCCACGCTTGTTTGGGGACTCATGTTAGCCTATGCCCTCAGCAGGACATTGCAGTTGGGCGTCTCTAACATCTTCTTAGGGCTAATCCTGACCATCTTCAGCATCATGGTTTTCTGCAACATTTCGATCATGTGGAGTCTAAGGAAGTCGGTCTTGAGCAAGGACAAGATTCACCCCATGAAAAAGAAAGCCCTCAGAACAGTGCAAATCACTCTCGCCATCATTATATTTAATTATCTGCCTGTAGTTGCTGTTATGCCCTTAAGATATTATGGTGATTTCCCGGAAGTCTGCCAGATTGAAGTCATTGCCTTTGCCCTCATGGACATCAGTTCTAGCATTGAACCCCTAATCTACATCTCCAAGATGGAGCAGCTGCCATGCCTCAATAACTTGCCCTGCATCTGCTGCCGAAAGCCTTAAGTGCATGAGATGTATGCTTGTTACTTGCATAAATTCTTTTTGGTAAATGTGTTAGTTGGTTCAGTTAGAATGTTTGTTTGTTTGTTAATTTGTTGGTCACCCCCTTTACTGCCCTTTATCTTGAGTGATTGTCCTCATTTTTATGTCATCCACTCCAAATGTGTCTTTGCTGGAAGATTTTACTTTTGAGTGATCCTATCAACATGGCCAAGGTCAAGGTCATCAATATGGTCAAAAACACATTTTGGTTGATAACTTTGCTTCAAGCGACAGACTTCAAAGTAACGCCACTCTGTTCATCAAGTCAATGCTGTTCTAACGGCTACTTAACTAACTGCATTAATGGTCAGAAGTGTTTGAATTCAGGGCGTTTTGTGATTGTTAATCAATTAATTAAGGCCGATGTTATTCGCACTTATACGTGTGGCCAATGCTGAATTTTTTTCTTGGCCACACTTACTCACTGCGCCAGTTGATGACCATTCCAGTTTTTAGAATGAACCGCTTAAAATAAGTTTGGCCAAGGAAAAATTTTTACCTTTGGACACACTTAAAATAAGTGTGGGCATTGGAGCAATGTGCATCTTGCCCACACTTATAAGTGCATCTAACGCGAATTTCGATCAATTTTTGTGCTTGGATGCATTTAAATAAGTGCGAGTAGTCAGTTTGATTAAGTTAAAGGCCCAATATGTAACATTTCCCAATTTCCCAATCCAAAACAATTCCCAACAGGGGCATCGTTAGCCCTGGGCATTCCTGGCTGAAGCCCCGAATGATTGGCCAATAGCCCCGGATCCCCCAATCAACAACAGTACCCTCGCCTACTAGTGTCAAATCACCTTGGATGGCTGACACACTGATGCGGTAGTAGCAGCTGCAGGAATAAATGCAAGGCATGATCACAAAGGCCAGCCACAGGGGGCATGCCCATATATGGGCAGAGGCGCAGAATCATGAGGATAAATTGTTACAGTATCCAAGTTCAACATTGGGCGGTCTTCACCGCTCAATGTTACATTTGTAGGCAGTTCAGTAGTTGCATGCTGGAAGTGAGGGTTGTATTACTTGCTAGTGATTTCAATCAAATTTATACTTATCACTGACATGGACATCAGGAGGTTCTTTGGGAGAAAGGACAAGGCAAGGGAGCCAGAAGCGGTAGAGGAGTTATCGTCCCCTGACTCCCCCCCCCAACTTTAGATAATGCTTCAACTAGCTCAGGTTTGTGAAAATCACATGGCAAGCTAGGTAGCTTGTGACATGTTGGACTGGCTTCTAGTTAGCCTCTGTCATAGAGCATGATTATGTGTGCTTAATGATGTAATCCCCAGCTTCTAACATTAGTGATTCTGCCATGGTCCAATTAACGATGTGGAAGTGATCAATACAAACCATTGCTTGTTCAAACGTGAAAATAATGGCTTGACGGCTGTGCAAGTTAGCAGAGTGATGGCGTCAGGTCTGTGGTAGCATATATTGGGAATTACTTAGCGGGCGCTTACAGAAATTACATTTGTTTTATAATAAATTGCGCAATTCAGTTATGTGATAAACAGAATCTTACACTCTCAGTTGTGACCTGATCAAGCCACTGCTAATGCCTTGATAAATAAAACCATTGGAAACGTGTTTGGCGATCAGAAAACCTCTGCAGTTACAGGCCTTCATCTCTCCGTATCTGATTCAACAATTTCGTTCTACGAAGATAATCTTTCGGAAAACAATGAACAGTAAGATCAGCGTGCAATCTAACATCCCCATTACACTGCGGGACACAACAGAAACGCTGCGTTTTGGCATTTGAATGCATGGTATGCATAGAATCTAAGAGTGGTCCATAATCACCGCATCTCTGAGTGGTATGTATAAACTCAGTTCTATATTTTCTATATTTTGAAATACTGAAAAAGTGTCACTTCAAAGTTAAACGTTAGTCGCAAATTAACGCTGGTCGCTATTATACTTAGGTCAATTCAGCTGTGGTGAGTACAGTCCTTAACCAAAAGCGACCGCAACTTTTAGGCAATATAAAGAAATTTTCCCAGTAAGCCATATTCCCATATTTACATGCTTGGTGTCTACGGATTTCCCTAAATTTAAACTTTTCCATTATCTTGATTTAGTCTTTCATTTTTGATTAAAGACTAAAATCACAATCAATTTCTCCCAAGATAATGTGGTTGAACAAACTGAAGTTTTAGGAGTCAGAGAATGTTGGGAATGCAGCGATCAGATGAACGACATTGAGATTTTAATATGTAGTACGGTGTATGACGTTACCATAACATTTATTTCTCTCCCTTCCAACTTTCTTGCGCTGGCATAGGGAATCTGACGATAATGGACTGAGATATTGACACTACTGCATTTATAGACACACTCACACTGCAATGTGAGACACCTGTTTAATTTTGTTATAAAATATGCATCATGGATATTTGTGTGTAATAAAATTTCCAAAATTCTGATCCCATGGAATTGTTTTGTTTTGTTTTGGCACTGGAAATGTTTTTGAAACAAGTGGCAGACTAAGCCTATAGAAAATGTGTATTGTATTTGGATACAATTTATTGAAAATAAAAACAAGTAAAATTAAGAATGAAACTAGAGAGTGTTTTTACTCGTAAAAACAGATGTCTCCCCCTTTTCCGCCGCCTGATCTCTCAAGATATAAATATCGAAATACATAAAGAAAACTGAGAATAACTTATATATCTATCTAGGAACTTGACATAGGGAAGATTTATACCAAATTTTGTTGAAATTTGTTGAGTAGTTTGAGAGATATGCTCCGAAACGAACCCGCCCTTCAAAATGACTAAGTCCAAACTGTTGCCATGGAAACAGAAAAAATAAAATGAAAAAGAGCTCAAACCCCAAAAAGGCACATCTACATGACATAGGGAAGCTTTTTACTAAATTTGGTTAAAATTGGTTGCATAGTTTGAGAGTTCAGCTCCGGAAACGAACCCTACCCTTCAAAATGACTAAGTCCCAACTGTTGCCATGGAAACAGAAAAAAATAAAAATGAAAAAGAGCTCAAACCCCCAAAAGGCACATCTACATGACATAGGGAAGGATCATTCCAAATTTGGTTGAAATCGGACCAGTAGTTTTAGAGTTCTGCTCCGGAAACGATGGGAACGCCGACGCCAACGCCAACGCCAACGCCGACGGGAACTCATCCGAAAACAATATGTCTCCCAACCCTTCAGGGGGAGACATAAATAATTTGTTCAATTTAGTATAATTACATCGTGTTCTATCCCATCATGTATTTCCAGATTTTCAATGGTGCATTCTAATAAAAATGACCCCCCCTGGAACCGCCCCTGCTTGTAAGTGAGGTTGTCCACTTGAAATTGCCTAAATTAGTGATCTGAACATTATGCCTCATTATAATGAACCAAGAAAATCAATTAAAGCACAGCGAAGGTCATGAAGTAACAAAGAAGGGGATTAGCCTGCGTCTGATCACACAGCATCGACACATCGTCCAATGTAAAAATAACTTTTCAACTAAAAAACGTCATGGCTTCGCTGCCTCAACATTTTCAGTGAAGTGCAGGCTGAGAAGAGCACTCATTCACTCTAATCTCATTGGCGGATATAAAGTTCACTTATCTTACGGCAGCATGGGCACTGTTGTTTACATTATAAAGTTCATGGTTTTGAGTCTTGGAAAATTAAGCCCACCCCTGAATTACCGTTATTTATCATTCACTTGTGTTCACTTTTCAACATCGAGCCGTTTATGAGCCAAATTACAAGCAGTGATTGAGTTAATGCACGGCGCTTTCCTGAAGAGTTCACGTCTGACGCAAAAGTATTGAACGGATTAGTCAGGATCGAAGCTAGTTTAGCTAAGCTAGTGATGTACAGGAGTGCTCTCTATCCTTGTCTAGCTACGTTAAAATTGCGTCTTTTACAGCGAGATTTTCAAAATTTTCCCGGGGAGCCCCGGACCCCCAAAAAATGTTTGGGTCAAGGGGGCTGAAGCCCCCAATGTTTTCAAGTCCTAACAATGCCCCTGATTCCCAATATAAAATATATAGATATGTTATATATGTTTTGGTGTTGTGTGCTTACATTATCCGTGATGTATTCAATGATTATCAAAGACAGCGATATCTGTATTATCAATGTAGGGACACAGGGTGTTTCTTTTCGTCACATATTTCACGTCACTTCCAACACAGAGTCCGTGAGACCGAGAAAATCACCCTCCACGCACGCGTGCTTCGCTGTTGCCAAAGAGTTTCACGCCAAGATGGTAACATAAACGTAACGTTACTCCACTTTAAAACATTTTTCTTGTGATGTCGCATGACAAACAGAAAGCTGATGTGTACGGCACATCGTTTGTGCGTTATGAGAAGTCAGTGCTACGTTAGCTACATTACTTGCAGTTAGAACACGGCTCCCTTGAATACTCGATTCAGTTTGGTCTATCAGCGTGTCTCGATAGATAACCGCTGGCCAGCTGGTCTGTTGAGCACATCGTTGCTAAGGAAGCTATAGCAATAGCGGCAGGAGCAACTGAAAGCATACATTGCCAGCTGACAGTGACATTTCCTCGATATCTGTTACCTTTAGCATTTGCATTCAGCAACAGAGTGTTCACATCTGTTATTATTCTCTACAAAGATGGGCAACATGAGCCGGCCACACCCCCTTCTCTCAGCCTCTGACCTGCAGCATATCGTAAGCGCTGTAAACGACCGACTTATCATTATCCCTTACATTTTTTTTTTATTTGAATGAAATAAGATGAAGTTATATAAAAGTAAAGAAATGTAACCTCACCTCGTCCATGTACATGGTTTCGCTGCTCTTGTTTGAGTCACGTTGGAGAATTTAGCTGTCAGCGGTGTGTGTAAATTGATGAAGACAACAACTCCCATGATTCCACGCGATCCCATTGCGTTATCAAACTCGGCCTCTTGTTATTGTTTGGTTAAGCGCCCTCTAGCGGCAGAGAATTACATATTGGGCCTTTCAGTATTCTCTTTCTCTGCACGCATACACACACACAGCTGTTCCGCCTGCATACACACACAGCTGTTGAATATGTTTTAAGAAAGTAAAATAGGCCTACATATTTTCTAAATATATTTCATTATCTTATAAATATTTTTTAAATGTTTTTTTCCCGCTTTCCCGTTTTTCTATTTCCATTTCCCAGGATTAAACCCTAGTTCAAGGTCAACCAAGAGGACCAGAGACTGGCTCTTAACATATAACCTCCATCATGGAATTCAGAAGGATGCTATACTTTAGTGTGAGTTTACCTGTTAGTTACAGCTCTGGGGAAGGAAGGGAAGTGCTGGGGTTAATCGTTAGCAACGAGGCCAGCCTAATTTAGCTGATTCCGTTCCATTTTCTTTACTCTTTCTTCCTTACTAACAGGTGACCAGGTCCAAGCTGTTAAGCTGTTGGACAGCAGAACTGATTTTGCTGAACATGTCGTGGGAGGGGGAAATTATAATAATATTCATTTAATTATTGTTTAATTTATTTTTAAAATTGCTCATTTACATAATCAACAGTATACAGAGTATATTGTTTTTAATCTACTCTTTATGTTTTTCTTATGTGATTTTATCGACCAACTAAAGGAAAAAATGTATTTTATGCAGAGTAAGAGAAAATTTTACAAAATATTACAATGATATTTCAGGATACATTGCTTTTAAAATAAGTTTGTTAATTTGTGTTCTCACGTGATTTAGTGCTTGAACTTGTATTTTTTGTTGGAATGGGCAGCATCTAACAGGGCTTTCCTTTTTAGCACATGGGTATAGAACTCTTAGCGTGTTCAACTGTAGCTCACCTCCACTTGTATTTCGCTTTTGATGAGCTCAACGCTGCAGCGGTTTCCTTTTATCGGTCCATCAGTGAAAACAGTCCCTCCACAAATGCGTTGGTGACCGGGATGCTAAATGCACAGGATACCAATATAGTCATGTTTGGTGTACTTGTGTGTTTGAGTTGGGTGATTCTGGCGTTACCTGTGTGACACTTGGAAGGTATTCTTGACATTTTTCAATGCACTATACTTTAATTGGGTTGCAGATGGGGATCAATATAGGACAACCACAAGATACCTGGGCTTTCCTATCAATGTGGAACATCAACTTGATATTTCACTAAACATCGGAAGTACAGGGCCAGAAAGAGGCTGCGTTATGTGTGTGACACATAGATTGAATAAAAAGATGGACGCAACACCCAGTCTGAAAAATGAAGCCCATGCGGAAGTGCCGTAGAATGGCATTCTATTTAATGGCCAGCAGATGGCGACGTCGGTGGTTGCAGAAAGAAGTTCAATGCTATGGAAGTCTATGAGAAAATGACCCTACTTTCGCACCTGATTTTTCATTTAAATAATGATTTTTCACATTATTTTATGGTAGCTATAGCAAGTTTCAAGTCTCCTTCGATATATTATGATGTTCATTTTTGTAAATTATGGTCCCATATAGACTAGAATAAAGGATAAAGCCAGAATATGCTTTTGGGGCGTGGCTATCCGCTGGTCCTCGTCCGATACGGTCAGATGCAGAGCCACGTTCCTCCCCGGATCTTAAATTCACGCTCTTGTCCAAGAGAAATCACATCCGGTTTCAAAATGACAACAGGGCGGAATTCAAATTGCCAAAATCGAGGCTTCCTTTATGGTATGATGAAACCAATGGGTGACGTCACGGTAGCTTCATTCATCTTTTTATACAGTCTATGGTGTGACACAGAAAATGGGTCTCTCGCTTCATTTATTTTACCTTCCAAAAGTTCTGTGATTTGAAGAAGATTATAACACTTTGACTTCATCTACTTCAGCAATAGTTATTCCTGTTTACATCAACTCAAACTTTACTACAAATACCTAACTCATTTGCATACCATGACGTAATTTGCATGTGTTACGTATGTGACACCTTCGTTTCGTGTGTGATCGCGAGCAAATTCTGCATTGCCCAAGTCCATCTCATTTAAATTAAATCATATCTGTAGCGGATGTAGGTGTTTCTAAGTAAGCATAAAGGTGTTTAACATACATCCTTTACACTAGCCAATGTTCGTGATAAGAATATTGGGTTTGGCAGTTGCCCAATGTGGATTTACAGTAAAATATGCAAAAAATACCTTATATTGTGAAAGACTGAGGTCATGTTTGTAGTTACAACATATTAGTGGAGTCATTTTTATTAAAAACACAGTGAACTGATGAAATTACCCTCATGACCTTGGCCAAGGTCGCAGGTGCCTGACCCACCTGCATCAACCCCTTTGTGCAGATGCAGACCCTTAGGGACATGAAGCTGCTCAATTTATACATGCAGTTACACTATTCTATCACTGGATGGCACTCCTGCATCAGTTATTGAATACTCACCAGCAAGCCGAGCTCGAACACGATTTTGAATATGGAACGAATTATGTTCCATCCCCGTTTCCCAGGAGTTGCATTAATTAAACTCCTCAGCCGGGCCTGATGTGCAAACTGCTCAATATACTTGCCCATAGTATCTATCCAGCAGTTTAAAAAAAGGATCTCTTGCGACAGAAAAAATTGTCCTCTGTAACAACTACTTCAGCTATAGTGAGCCAATGGTATCCCAGTTAAGTAGTTTTAAAAATCGGTTTTCTGAAGCAATAATTTGCCATGGTGTTGATTCTATGTCATTTAACTATCAATTACAGTCATCAGATATTAAAAACAGGTAATTTCCTTTTGTGGATTTTACGTAGATTAATCTGTGGAAGAATTCAGCTGTCTTTTGGAGCCTCATACAAGCCCTCACGGAAATACAACCACTTCATTGGTGAGTCAATAGCATCTGCGTAACAGCAAAGCTATTTGCAGCCCTTCTCTTCCAAAATCATGGAAATAGACTGAAATACAATGGAATTCTAAATGCTGCAAGTGTCTTGTCTCAGTTGAGCCATATTCCCCTTCACTATGAAGCTTAAATCTCGAATTATAAAGCATTAAATAGGGTAACGCATAAATAGCCATATTTGGCTTCTGCACCTATGGGTTAATTTAATCTAACTAACAGCATTTTCACATAACTTTCTGAAACTTACATATTTCACAATATTACATCTAAATTCTTACCTACTTTGCACATGGGTATACACATCAAAGTTGCAAAATCTGGTAAAATCTTTAGGTCAGGTAATGGGGCGGCTGACCTTCATGTTGAAGGCTTTAGTCGTTGTTGTTGTTCTGGACAGAGATAACCAAGATCACCTTTTGACAGAAGTGTGAACTAAACCTTCATTGGTCTTGAGATAAAAGAAATAGGTCATTCATGTAATAATAGGCAGAGGATTTGTACTTTGGTCACACACAGAACGTCAAATGTCACACACATAACACTGTGTTACGTGTGTGACAGGTACATTTTTGGCTATAAAACAGATTCTCTCGTCAAAGTCTGTTAAGTCATACTGTACCTGAACTTCAGTAGAGATTGCAATGCTCAAAAGTGTCACAAATTGTTTTGAACTCATTGTTCTGAATTTTGTAGTTCGTTCCCGTGTTGGTAGTTGGTGGTGTTATTACACATAGAATATCACCCTTTAGGATCCACCAGATATCCCCCCTGGCAGGCCACCTGAATGATTTTGTTGGACCTCTGGGTGACATAAATTTGATGCTATAGTCCTCATTGTCTGTACAAAATTCCAGAACCATTCCAATTCGCCAGTGTCCATCATATGCACAAGCCACATACTGTCCAGGACTTGGGGTGGTGATTTGTCTTGCAGTGTGACAGCCTTGCACATGTACCATTGTAATGTTTTCGTCAGTGGAGATGCCCTTGGCTATGAGTCCACCCTCTATTGGCTCTGAGATGTAACACATCATCTGTACCATAAAGCTTTATGTTTTTTTTTTTTTTTTGATGAGTGACCAACTAGTGACCATTGTGAGCGGTTGAAGTCATTGCGTAGTTTTGATTCATTCTTCTTTCATTCCAATATTTTAATATCTGGACCAGTATTCCAATCAGTGTCTAAATCTGTTAATTGATCATCTCCCTGTTTTAACAGATCATTATAGTCATGTTATATGTTGTGGAAAAAGAAAATCAACAGGAATCTGGTCATCATAGGTAAGTCGTAATATAGATTGATGAGGGATATGTGTGATTTTCACTGATTACAGCTGAATGCTAAGGTGTCTATGTGGGAAATGGTAGGAACAAGCTTAAAATGATACACAAAATACCGCACTTTGATGAAATTAATTCACCCAGAAAGAAATACGGAACACCTTAGGAACCACATGTAATCGAAAGCTTAAAATGTAGTCTTTCAAGGAAAAAATATTGCAAAACTTTTGGTCATGGTCACTGAAGGAGCAACAACTCCGAACAGCGACTGCACGCGATACAGGCAATACAGGAAAACAACAGAGTCAGGAGAAAAGCTGAGTGATAAACTTTCTCACAAAATCTGTAATAGAGCCCTTTTTTTTTCTGAACTAAGAAAATGGGTAAAACGGGAAGAAGCGACAAACCAAGCCCGCCGGATCTTACATCAATTGTGGAGACCCTCGAAGAATTGAGAAATGAAATGAGGGAGAGGTGGGACAGTATGAAGGAGCAGCTGGACCAGCTTTTGAAGGAAAACGGTGATCTCAAAAAAGAGATTGCCAAGAAAGACACACAGATTAAATCTTTATCAAACAAACTGGAGGAGCTGGAGCAACAAGAGAAACGTAATGATGTAATCCTGACAGGGCTCAAAAATCAAACCCAGGAGTTATGCCAGGGCAGCAGCGAATGACGACGATGGAGGCGAGGGAGGACAATAAATCTGTGGAAATGCAGGTGATGGAATTCCTTCGTCCAAAAAGTATTTCTCTGGACCCCAGCAATGTGGATTCATGTTATGTGCTACCGAAAAGGAGGGAAGCGGAGACCGGAGTGCAGCAAGGGCCGTGTTATTACGACTTACAAGCAACAAGCACAAAATCTCTGTTGAAGCAAGGAAAAATCTCAAAAGGATCCAATGTTTTCATAACGAAAAACCTCACCAAGCACAATGCAACCATCGCATGGAAAGCTCGTCAACTAAAAAAAGCGGGAAGATACACAGCACTTGGACGGCTAACTGCAGAATTTTCATCAAACCAAATGGGTCTTCATTGGAAACTACCAGACCGGTGCTGATCAAGATGATGCGGGATCTGGAGAATTTTTGACCACTGAGGCAGGTTAAAATCCCTGACAAATCTCTATGAGCAGTTATCTGATGAACCAAACTGTAGATCAGGAAACTGGCTTTTTAACAGCAAGTCACCAAAACTCAGGAATAGACCCTAATGAAGAAATTGATCCGGATAACCATTTTTCTACAACGAAACAAACGCATGCGGATACTTTACTGTAGACAAATTTAACAAGAACATTAAAATGGAAGGGAGTTTGTCCATTATCCACTTCAATAGTAGGAGTCTATATGCAAACTTTGACCAAATAAAGGAATACCTTCTGTCATTTGCTAATCCGTTCAACATCATCGCATTATCGGAAACTTGGATTAAAGAAGAAAAGGACAAGGACTTCTACATGGAGGGTTACAACTTCGTGTGTAAGAGCAGACTGAATAAAGCTGGTGGGGGTGTTGGACTATTTATTGATGAGGCCATAAACTTCCAGGTACTAGAATGCAAATCAAATGTTGTGGAAAATGTAATGGAATGCCTTACAATTGAGATTCCTAGGTTGAAAGGTAAAAATACGGTTATTTGTTGTGTGTACAGAGCAACCGGATTCGCAAATTGATGTTTTTAGTAAATGTATGGGTGAATTACTTGTCAATATGAACCAGAAAAATGTTTTTATGTGTGGGGACTTTAATATTGACTTGATAAATCCAAATAATAGCTCTATAATAGAGGATTATATTAACACCATGTATGCCATGGGTATGCAACCATTAATCACAAAACCAAGCAGGATTACTAGACTCAGTGCCACCTTGATAGATAATGTGTATACTAATGTATTAGATTCTGAAATATTTAGTGGCATCATGATAAATGACATTACTGATCATCTACCAGTTTTTGCTATTTGTAACTGCAAATTAGATATAAGGGACCAGGCTAGATCGAAAACCCTGGAACACACAGAAATCAGAATTAAAAGCGAAAAAAGGCTAAAGAAACTAGAATCAGATATGTTGAACCAGAATTGGGATCATGTATTAGCAGAGAATGATACAAATAGAGCCTATGAGGCTTTTCTATGGACAGTAAACTCCCTGTATGATAAACACTGTCTAGTCAAAACAACAAACAAACTGAAGCAAAACAAAGAGAGAAGACCTTGGGTTTCAAAAAGTACTGGCAAATGCCTGTAAGAAAAAAAAAATACATTGTATAAACAGTTTCTGAGAGAAAGAACTGAGAAAGCAGAAATTAGGTACAAAAATTACAGAAACAAAATGACACATTTACTAAGGAAACATAAAAAAAGAGTATTATGAAAAGCTTTTATTAGAAAATAAACATTACACCAGAAATCTCTGGAATATAATAAAGAACGTCTCTGGGAGGACACCGAGGGAGGAGTACCCTGCATTCTTTAATATAAATGGCAAAAAAGGTAGAGAACATGGAATTGGTCGTGGAGAATTTTAACAGTTATTTTGTGAATGTTGGGCCAGAACTAGCAAAGGGTATTAAATCCTCACACCTAAGATGGGACTACCTTGACAAGGATGAGGAAATCCAAGACACAATGACATTAACTCCTGTTACCGAATCTGAAATCAGATCAATTCTGAAAAATTGTACAGCTAAGACATCTGTTGATGTAAACCAATTAGATATGAAATTACTGAAAACACTAACTAATGCAATTGTAACTCCACTTACGCATATATGCAATCTATCCTTCTCCTACGGAGTGTTTCCAGATAACATGAAGATAGCGAAAGTTATCCCTCTCTACAAAAGTGGGGATAAATATGATTTCTCAAACTATCGTCCTGTCTCGATTTTACCTCAATGCTCGAAGGTCCTAGAAAAGCTCTTCAATGACAGATTGGACAAGTACATTGATAAACAAAAACTACTGTGTGACAGTCAGTATGGGTTCAGGAAAAGCATTCGACAGCACTAGCCCTAACAGAATTTATTGAAATGATTAAAGATTCACTAGATTCAAACTTATATTCTATAGGCATATTTATTGATTTGAAGAAAGCATTCGACACTATAAATCACGATATATTGATTGAAAAACTTTACAAATATTGATTAAGAGGGACCGATTAAAATGGATCAAAAATTACTTAACAAGTAGGATTTTAATTTGTGCAGATGGGCAATAGCAAATCGAATTGCTTGGACATTACCTGTGGAATTCCTCAGGGCTCGGTCATAGGTCCCAAGTTGTTCATAATTTACATAAATGACATTGTTAAGGTGTCCGATATCCTAAAACTAATTTTATTCGCAGACGACACGACTATTTTTTTTTTTTTTTTCGATCTCAAACAATTGACAAAATTGGTTAATAAAGAAATGTCTAAACTTCACACGTGGTTTAATGTAAACAAATTATCACTAAATCTTACAAAGACCAAATTTATGATATTTGGGAAAAAAGGCCTAAAGGACGACATAGACTTAAAGGTAAATGGTACCAGCATTGAAAGATAAACGAATATAAAGTCATGGGAGTTATGTTAGATAATCTCTTAAGCTGGAAACCACATGTAAACTTGGTTCAAAGAAAGTTAGCTAAAAGCGTGTCTATTCTTTGGAAAATGCAGAAATTATTAAAACACAAGTCTCTTAAAATAATCTATTCAGCACTCATAGCACCCCACTTACACTACTGCGCTGAAGTATGGGGACACACTTATAATAATACAATAGAATCATTGTTTAAACTCCAAAAAAAGGCCCTTAGAATTATTCATAACGTTCCCTATGGAACTCATACAAACGATTTGTTTATTAAGGCAAAGTTTCTTAAATTGCAGGATATAATAAAATTCAACTCCTTGCAAATTGTATATTTAGGATACCACAAAGAATTGCCTAGAAATATACAATGCCTATTTCTCCAGCGTGAATGTATTCATGACCTAAGAGGCAGAATGTTGTTGCAAACGAGAATGGTCAAATCGACTCGGAGTGAGCACTCCTTATCTGTGGCTGGAGTCAGTGCATGGAACATACTTGAAGACAATATTAGAATGGCAGACAATCTGAAGGACTTTAAGTATCTTTTGAAATGTGCATGTTTGAATAACTATAAACTTATCCACAAAATGGCATTGGATAAATTAAACGGAACCATAACGGGCATAAACAATAGGGGTTGTTTATAGACACTCAGCTATATTGTGATTAAAATTCTTCATGATGTTCATAAATCTCTATGATCTTATGTTGTGACGTTTAAATCGTAGTGTAAATGGACACTCAGCTCTGTTGTGATTTATAAATCTTTATGATATCTTAACCATAATCAAACTGTTTTTCTGGGAGTTGGGGCGGGACTTTGACAAGCGATTTCGCTTTCTCCCATGACCCCTTTCGGGTCATGATACATGTTGTGTTGAAATTGTCATGGAACGACTGTACAATCATGCCGAAATGAAAAAACAAATAAATAAAATAAATAAATCGATAAAAGTTGGGCCACATGGCCTTAATGGCTGCCGAAATGAGGCTATTTCACTAAATCGGCTGACTTTGGCCACCAGTGGCGCCACCTGTATGGTGTTTGAAGGAATAATTGTTATGCCCATACAAGCTCCATATCTACCTTAATTAGTAGCCCAAAGATTTAGTTGCTGGAGATAGAATTCTAATTTTGACAAATTTTTGATTATTTAAAATTTGTTATGGCCCATTGATTTTTTTCCCGTTTTCCGAGCCTGGGTGCATCAGCCCATGACACAAGGGGTATAATTTTATATTTTCTCCCTGGTCTCGTTAAGTAGTACTACTTGTGTAATTAAACTTAGACCTGTACCACTTTTGGATTTCTCATAGTAGCCCCCTCAAAATGGCCCAGAAATAAGGATTTGCTCAGGAGCGCAGACACCCCTCCCACTTAAAGGCCTGAAACTCGAGGACGATGAGGAATTTTGATAACATATTTAGGGAGAGTACTTCAGATACATTGAGAAATGATATATCAAAGTAGGAAGAAATTCGGAGATGGTCATCCGGGAACGTTAGTCCAATTGACACGGAATGTCTCATAAAGACAGTGGCCAATCAATGGCTCACAGCTGCCAAGAGTATCACTGATATCAATGTCGAAAGTATTTGTGAGTTCTTGTTTTGAAGGACTGCAGGCCATTGTCCGTGATGTTTCCCACAATGCTGGCCGGAAGCTCATTCCAAGTGTGAACTGCTGTGTGAATAAATGTCCTGCCTGTGGAGTGGGTTCTTGATACTGGCTTGGCATGGCTGGGCTGGTGCGAGTTGTGCGTCTGATGGTAAATGGCTGAGGTAGCATCCTCTTCGGGTCTGTAGGACACAAGCTAGTGTGCATCTTGTAGAGCAAAGCTGTAGCACCCACCTGATGTCTATGGTGAAGGGACGGTATGTTAAGTTCCAGTCTGGCCTGTTGCTCGTTCACACCAATGATGTGTAGTGCTTTTCTCTGGATGGAGTCTAGAAGTTTCAGTGAGGTGGTAGAAGCACCTATCCAGTACAAAGAAGCATACTTTATGATGCTGCGTACCTGGGCCTTGTAGGCAGCATCATGGAGTACGCTTCCTTATTGTGATTATTGATGACAGGGTTCCATCCAGGGCCAAGCTGTTCTTGGTCTTGGTCTTGTTTAGTCCCACCAATGAAAGGACTCGCTCTGCATCCGCATTGGAGTGGGGCAGCACCAGGACCAGCTTTGCAATTGTAGCAAGCCTCTGGAACAGTCTTACTCCTGTCACCTGTGAGGAAGGAACCAAGAACACAGTAGAAATAAGCTCTCAAGTGTTATTGTTTTTTGTTTTCTTCTTTTTTTCCTTTGACAGATAAGTATAGGTTGATGCAAAGTTAATTTTTTTCTATTAAGACAAAATCTTGCATCTATATGATGCTTTAAAAATGTATATACAATTTTAAAGCAGCATATAGATGCATGATTTTGTCTTAATAGACAAAATTAACTATGCATCACCCTACAGTATACTTTTGCATCTGTTAAAAGGAAAAAAAGAAGAAAAAAACAAAACAATAACGCTTGAGAGGTTATTTCCATTGTGATCTTGGTGTGCAGAAATAATTATTACCTTATGTTTTCGGGTTGCCATTTCAACCCAGAAGCTCTACATCTCAATTTCCTCTGGGTCCTGCAGGGGTGGCATTGGCATAGTCTGGTATTCCAGGAACTCATCGCTCAGTAGGTCATGCTCCTGTGGCCCATGGTAGGGGAGCAGGTGGGAAAACCTAATTCAAGAAAGCACAGTTACAAGTTATTTGTTTTTGTTTTTCATCAACCCAAAGGAGTAAGCATTTAAAAAAAGAAGCCAATTAAGGATGGCTCATGTGCTTAGAGACAAACTTCTGGTGATACTGTGTCTTAGTATTGAATTTCCCGAGTGTTAAAGTGCCTTAGTATAGAATTCAGAGTATTTAGTCTCAGATAACAAACAGAAATTGCTGAAAAAATCCAAACCTCTCAACAAAGTAAAGGGCATCTTCTACGCCACATTCCAACCTCTGCTGAACATCTACAAACTTGGCGTGCTTGAGCAGTGGCTCTCGCAGGGGCAGCTTCTGCAAAGCGTAGTCCACAGCGTTGATGAGAAATGCCAATGCAGCTTCATGGAATTTCTTTATCTGCTGTGGTGTGATGTCTCCATCATCCAGGAGCCTGTTGAGCTTAGCCCCGGTGGTGAAGCCAATATTCAGCTTTCTTCCTGTCACAGACACAACAAATCAGGTTAACAGAAATGCTCCAGATCAATGATCAACCGCTGAGCTTCCAGTTAGCTCAAAAAACTAGGACAATCTATCAGGTTTTTCTCCTCATGAGATGAGAAAAGGCTGGGAATAAGGCTAAGCATGACATGGGGTTCCCCTGTAGTCTGGTCTCATCATTTGTAAAATTAGAAGTATTAACAGAAATGATAGTAAACGATGATAATGATCAAACACTGACCTGGCAAATGATTTGCCTTTGCTTTAAAAGCAATTTCATGAAGCTGTTTGTGGCCCTGCAGCGCTGTAGGCACCATGAACTTTGCACACAGCTTGTGAATGAAGTTTGTCATCAACAACACAGACATTTACAGGTGTAAAACAGTGGGTGACACTGGTTGTACAAGCTCCCAGCAAAAAACACCAAACAGAAAAAGCACACACATACAGAACACCAGTAATGACACAGCGTCAGTGATCAGATTTAGGGAAAAAAAATTGATAATGATTCACAAAAAATGCTAATATCAGTTGATTAGCAATTGTTTAACAGATCTGAAAAATAATAGGCAAAAATTATAAAACAGTATATCAGATTTTAAATGAAGGACTTTTTATTCTTTCCTAATGACAAATTACAATAGAAATACTTTGTTTTGCTTTCGGAGTGGAGTTGTATTTCCAAAAGGCATCAATTTTACCCAGAACAATCATAATTTAATACAGGACACTTCCGTTTCCCTATAAAATTTTTGTAAACTACTTGTAACCTGCAGTACAGCTGTCTTAGCTATACCTTACTGTAGCATAATGTTGTTTAACGCCTGATCAGAGATGTGAAAGGATCCATTCCCATTAAAATCCATTCACAAAAGGCACTCTCCAACTCAGTCACGTTTTGACATCTCAACATCATGTATTTGAATGATCAGAGATCATTGTGCAGGTTTTGGGAGAGGCTGGCGAACTTGCGATTACCTCAACCACATAGCAATGGGACAAGTTTTATGACTTTGATCAGCTTACCGTGATGGTTGGGTGGCTGGAGGAACATTCGGGTGTGTAAAAATGTAAAGCGTACATCCAGTCAAGGTGATTAAAGCCGAAAGTGGAGGTCTGATCCGGAATTCTTTCCATTTGGGCAAAAACCAAGTCACATCGCTTTAGTATAGCAATGATTCCAAAGATTCCCCTTAACTAGCGTCAGCCAGATTGGAAGATGGCTATCTTCATACTCTGAAGAGTAACGTAGTACGCGATAGCGTGCATAGCAGGATAATGCAGCTAAAACTAGTCATGAAATAACATGTCTCAGGCCTGAACTGTCTGTTTGCTCTTTAGGTAAAATAAGCTGGTAATCAATGTTGAAAGAGATCGTCTGCGTGCGATGGCGTTGAAAGTGACAAATCAGAGCTATAAAAACCTCTTCAATAGACATCATAACCACCATTCACTAGCCAGCTAGCTCTACCTAAGCGACTGCTTTTGAACTAGCCAGCAAACTAGCTAACGTCCCAAATGTGAAAGTTTAATTGGGTCGCACGAAACTGCGGCAAAACCTCAGGTAAGTTCATGCCTATGACAGCTGGCAAAGTTAGTAGAGTTGGGGCAAGAAACAAATAATGTCGCCTTGGTATGATGATCATTTACAAAGATTTTCTTTAGTTAACGTTAGTTAGCTGACTAGCCAACTAGGTGGATATATCCAAAGAGCAACGTACGCGATGGCTCACATAGCAGAGCCTAGCCGTCATGACCAAAGATGATAGAACGTATGACTACACCAGAGAGCCTCCCGACCCCAAGTGCATGCATGCGCTCCTCAGAAAATGATTGGGTGGTATGCAAATGAGGAACATCATTTTCAAGCCAATCAAAGTCGTGAAAACTTCTCCTATTGCTATGTGGCTCGGGAATTCGGATGTTTGCAGGCCAGTGTGAGTCAGGATCTACTGTCAATGGTCGGGATCCATGAAATATATCATTAAGTTAATGATATAATCACTTTTTTTTTGCGAAGGGATTATTATGATGATTATCATTCCGTCAAAACTGCTGAAATATATTAAAGGACAAAAAGAGGGCCTTAAAAAAAAAACGCCTTGACAAAAAGGGCACTGACTGGCAGGGGTGAAAGGGGCAGGTGCTCAAGTCCCCCCCCTCCCCGCATGCACCTGCCGACATAAAGCCAACAAAAAAACGAAAAATGCTACTGCATTAAGAAGATGGAACGGCTTGTTACGCAGTAGAGAGAAAAAGATCCATTGGCATGTTACAGGCGTGCCCATGGTCCCCACAGAAAACCTGGTTTTTGCCCATTTACGCATGGCTGCCCTTAGCGGGGTGGGTCAGCGACAGTCCCCGTTTTCCATTCTCAGACAGAAACAGGGAAACAAAGTGCCGAACAATGACACAGAGGCAGGTGTCCACAGTCAGAAGTGAAGAGTTCCTACTGCTGTTGATGGGCAAAAAATGGGTTTTCTGTAGGGGCCATGTGCATGCATGTTTTGCTCATGTAGACTGCGTCAAACGGTACTTGCGCTCACCCTCAATCGTCTCAGACCCCTCATCTCATGATCAGTTTTGGTTGCTGTCCGGAATCTGTCACGTACAGGCTGTAACAAGATGTGGCGCTCTTGAGCTGCCATCATAACTCGTGGCTGCCCTAAGTGGGGTCAGTCAGTGACAGTGCCTGTGTTCCATTCTCAGATAGACAGACAACTGATTGTTGAACGGTGACAGTGCAAATGACGCACCACATCTCGGCGGGTGAGAACTGCCCGTAACATGCCAAAGGCTTTTTTTTTTTTTTTGTTGCTAATAATCAGTAAAGTACAGCTCTAGAAATCACTAAAGAATTGATTACATTCATATCTGAACCAGTCTCAACAAAAACAGTGTATCATGAGCCAGCAGCCATACCACTGTTCAGTCTGCTGCGGGTGCCTGGCTGAAGCCAAGCAGGTGTGGGATTGATTAGTGCTTGGGTGGGACTCCACCTGAGAAAACCAAGTTGCTGCTGGAAGAGGTGTTGGTGGGCCAGTAGGCTGCGCTCTTCCTTCTGGTGGAATAATCCCCAATGCCCCAGTGCAGTGATGGGAACACTGCACTGAAGGAGATGCCGAGGTCCTGACTCTCTGTGGTCATTAAAGATCCAATGACACTCTCCGACAAGAGTAGGTGGTTACCCCTCATGGCTAAATTCCTAAACTGGCTGTTTCAACCTGCCACCTAATCATCCCCTGATCTAATTGGCTGTGCAATTTGTCCTCTCCCTCTCCACCTCAACCCCCAGGGCTCCCTTGAAAAAGAGATTTCTATCTCAACGGACTTCACTGGTTAAATCAAGGTTAAGTAAATAAAAATAAAAATAAATAAAATGAGCTAAACAAAGCTAGCTTTGTTCTGATGACTAACGTCTGTACTTTTTGTTCCCCAGAGCTGAAACTAACAGCAGTACTCAAACAAAATCATAGCCTCCTTCTGAATTCAGAGATAGAGGTGATATGATGAGGTGATCTCTTTTCCTCTTGGTTGACCTTGAACATGGAAGAGATTCAAATATTAAGTACTTTTCATTTGAGTTGTTCTGTGTCTTTTCAAAAGCAGTTTTTATTTTGGTTATATTTCACTTTGTTTGATGTTGAATGTGTTTTATCTTTTTGCAAACTAAAATACTTTGAATGTGATATGTGCACACTGATTGTTAGCATCAAGCACATAAATAGCCAAACAAATCATTTTCTATTTTTTTAAATGGTCAGCTTCTAGAAAAGTCTGTAGACACAGGAGGCTTTTTCTCATGCAAAATTAGATCCCATGCCGGCATGATTAAAAAAAGTCTCCTCAAATTAAAAAAGTCTCCTCAAATTGAATTGCTAGATTGCACATATTCCTTTTTAAATAGTCAAAATGTTGACCGTTTAATTTTCATAATATAAAACCATGGTTTTGTAGACATTTAGGAGACTCAGATAATTCACACTTTTTTACCAATGCCTGCAGTTACTTTTTTGTTAATGGTCATCTCTATCCTAATGACAGTCATACCAAAGCTAGAGTGTTTGCTTATCACTAACTTAACATTCTTGCTTTGTTTCATGAACTAATTTTCAAGGCCGTACAACGAAAGTAAATGCAGACATACATCTCATGCGCTAACAGTATTAGGCTCAGTAGAAGGACTTTGGCAGCAGATGCAGGGCAAATTATTGAAGCATGGCAGCTGTTCCATCTTGGAGATGTAGATTAGGGGCTCAGTGCTGGAACTGAGGTCCATGAGGACCAAGGCAACTATTTCAACTGTACAGTATTCTGGGAAATAATAGTAAAGTGTTACGGGTAAGATGATAACTATTGGCAGGTAATGAAACACTATGATAGCTAGGGCAATTAGCACTGTTCTGAGGGCTTTCTTTTTCATGGGGTGCATCTTCTCCTTGCCAAAGACCGACTTTCTCAGACTCCATGTGATAGAAATGTTGCAGAAAACCATGATGGCAAAGGTCACCAGGATCAGCCCAGACAAAATGTTAGATGTACCTACCAACTCCAATGACCTACTGATGGCATAGGGTAACATGAATCCCCAAACAAGCATGGAAATAGCCACCCTGATCTTCTTATCCCTGATACTGCTGAATACAATGGGGTGAACCACGGCCACGTAACGATCCAGGCAAATGCAGGTGAGGAAGAGTGGGGTGGTGTCTTTGATTCCATAGGCAAAGTCATGAAGCTTATAGAAATTGCTGATTGGGAAGACTTTCATGCCTATATGACTGATGTAGCCCATCATGCAGTAGGAGGCATCAGCAATGGCCAGGTTGAAGATGAAAATATCAGAGGTGGAGCAGTCAGACTTCTTTCTGGACACCAGCCACATCACCATGATGTTAGCAGGGTAGCCCACCACCACGTTAAAAACAATGACAATAAAGTCAAATGAAAACAAACCAAGTGTATATATGCATCCTTTATTCACATTCCCGAGTGGGAGACTGGATCCTGAAGAGGTTTGGTTGAACAGTTGGCTAGAGTTGATGACAGAGGTGTTCATTTTGGTTTTAATTAACGTAGCAGGATTGAGGGTTGATGTTCCTGAGAAAAGAAAGTGAATTTATGTCACACAGTCAAGCCTACCTGTACAGGACAATGGTCCTCACCACTTTAACTAACAGGGAGGCCAAATCATGTACTTATGTTTATGCTGATTCAACAATCATTTTACATTATTATTTTACCTGCTTTATTCTTAATCATAACACATTTACTGCATGATAAAAATGATAAAACTTAAGCTGGCCTAATGTGTGCAAAATCAAGCCCTATCATTTGAGAAATTATTCCTGTCAAGGGAGCCTGGCACAGTTTTGCAGTATTGTGGTACTGAAGGATAATTTTTGTTTCTGGGAAGACTATCTCCACTCTGGGAAAACTGTCCCTCTTCAGAGAATCCAGTCTTCACCCTTTGAAACTGCACAGGAGCCTCCCGAGATTGGAGACAGTACCAGAAGACAAGCTTTACCTTTTTGGTCCATCAAAGTCAAGTCTGCTAAAGTTTTTCACTCATAAAGAATTCTAACACATCTGGATCAAACACTCTAAAAGAAATGAAAGATGGGTTCATCAGATCGTAAGAAAGAATTATTTACTCACCTGAGACACTGCAATGGCTCAACATACACTCCTGAAGGTCAGACAGCCCTTATCGCCTGTGTCCTGAGGAGTTATGTTTTCATCCAGTTTAGTTCCAGTTCAGCGAAATATATAAATCTGAGTGGTAAATGAACAGTGTAGATGACAGCCAATCACAAATTAAATGAAAGAGCAATAGCACTTGGTGACTGAACAGTACCCTGTCACCCCAGGATTATATTTGAGGATGGGTGGGTGTGTAAAAAGTCCAGTATATAGGGGATTGGATGAGGGGAGTAGGTTTGTGTTGTGATGAATAGATATGCAGTAAAACAGAGGAGGGGCTAAAAGGAGGGGACAGACAAGTGCCCCCCCCATCCCTGTTCTAACAATATATTATTTATCAGTGATGCAATCCAAGAAGTGCATCCCAGACAAACAACTGATGCAATGCAGTCAGCCTACTGGAGCACAAGTGAGACTGTGTAACCTGGTGTAACGTCTTACACAAGAAACCTCAAGGTTCATCAAAGCAGACTCAAACAATTCTCTTTCATCTCCACAAAGAAAAGAAACTGATCAATCAGTTACAGTCAGTCCATTTCTGCTTGTGATATTAGGGATGTTTATGATGGATTCACTTGAATTTTTATTTTGTTTATTTTTTTATTTAACCTTTATTTTATCAGGAATAAATCCCACTGAGATACAAAATCTCTTTTTCAAGAGAGTCCTGGCCAAGAAAGCAGCATGAAAGTTTCACACAGAAAACAGCAACAGACAATGACAAGCAAGAACTACAAGAATTATTTAATATGTTGAAAGTACGTGTCCCAAATGGCAAAATCCAAATTTTGAGGTCTCTGGACCGATTATTTTTTAGCTAGGACCCCCAGAAACCTTGGAGGTTGATAAGCCTGTAAAAACGTGCATCTGTGACAGCCCGGACTCATTTTCATGGTTGTGTATCGATAATTAAAGATCTTTCAGAAAACGTTAAAATTTCCATGGCGAGTGAAGGATGCTGCTGATAAGGGGCGCTTCAATCAGCTACCCAAACCAACACAACCCATTTTTCATCAGGGATTTATAGGCTGTGCCCTCTGCAGTCTAACGTGTTTTACACATTATATGACAGTTTAGTGACCCCTGTACCTCATTAACATAAATTCGGGTTGGGCTGTTTCAGGCGCATGGATATAGAGGGTGTTCTTTCTGATTATAAACAGTTTTTGCCTACCTTTGGTGTGAAATATCTCCATGCGCCCTCGACAGATTTTCATACAATTTTCTTTATTATGTTGTTTATTATAGGGTGTTCTCGATAACAAAGGTTAATAAACAAGACCACTCCTAATGCGCCTTCCTATTCGTCCGCACACCTATATATACCGCCTTCATTCTCACAATCCCCGCTCATCATGATTCTACGTTTTTTACTCGCAAACCAGACAGCCCAGCGCACAGCAAGAGTTTGCTTACCTGAAGCAAGGCGAAATCCCGCAGAGTCCCTCGGACGCAGAATAATTCCAAGACTCTAAGGGTCCAGAGGAAACTTCCCAATCTGTTCCCGCAACTCCCGCTTCTCCTCCACGCCCGCCTGTGCTCTGCCATCTTCGTAGCTCTGCCATCTTCGTACCTCCACCACGAAGCGTCACCCGCTCGCCCCAACCGAGGTGCTCACATTCCAAACCACGCTCCCCCCGCGATGACGACCGAGGGCTCCGCGCCGTAGCAATTCCAGACCGCCGTCTTGCAGTAGCTACGCCTCTCCTCAACAGCGGCGCTCAGAAGCGCGAGCCCGCGGCTCCCCAGGAAGGCTTACCACGGTTCGCACTTCAAGCTCATCCCAGGCTCCACGTTCGACCGTCGCTAGACTCCATCGGGCACTCAAGCAGAAGAAAATCCCTTTCCACCGCTCCGACCCATTATTCACGACCAACCCGCCATGTTCGAATTAGATTTGCACCATCTTCGATATGCCACTTCCTGGAGTTACAGACACAATGGGCTTTAATTGAACTCTATTGCCATTTATTATATTATTACTTTATTTTACTATTCATTAGCTAGCCCGCAGAGGATGGGCTTCCCTACCTTAGCCGGGTTCCTCCTGAGATTTCTTCCCACTGGGGAGTTTTTTCTCAGCACCGTTCGAGGATTTTTCTCCCTACTGGGAGTTTTGCCTCATTTGCTTTGTGGGGAATAGGCTGGGCACTGCCCTTTCATTTATTTAATCTCTCAACATAAAGCGTCTTTGTGACAATCTATCCGCGAAAAGCGCTATACAAATAAACGGAATTGAATTGAAAATTATATCTAATATTTCGCCCAAATACTTCCCCGGGCATCCTTTCGCATCGGCGTGGCCGCCACAGCATCCAAGTGACGAGGGCCGGACCACCTGATTAAAATCCTCGGTCGCCGGATGTCAAACTCTAACGCAAGCTATATTCGCAATTATATCGACACTGTACGTAGAGCCCATCTATTGTGGATTCATTAACACCTTTTGGGGGCTTAGGAGCCTACACGGACTCCGACGAGAGACGCGAGAGCCCCACCCTGAGTCTCGCCATCTGGGGCTCCCAATGTTCGCACAATCACAGACCAAGTCCAAACAACATCGCCTTCGCCCCGATCCCCTATCCATCGTTCCACCGAATACTCTCCTCCACTTTGGGAGTGGTCCAGAGTTCATTAAGTGTTATTAAAATCACTTTGGGGCTCAGTCTTTTTAACCCTTTAACAACCTCATTCTGTGACGAGATTGATAGAAATTATAAAATGGTGATATGTGATATGAAGTATTTCAGGCCTGTTTTATTTTTGTTTGTGGTTGACCCCTTTGCACTGAAGTCAGATCTGGCTATTTATGTGTTACCTTATTTAGGGTTTTATAATTCAAGATTGCAGCTTCACAGAGAGGAAGCGTATGGCTCAACTGAATCAAGACACTTAAAGCGTTTAGAATTCCATCATATTTCAGTTTATTTTCATTATTTTGGTTGAGAAAAGGGGCTGCAAACATAAAAAATCTTCATGAAATTTCAGCATTGAAGTTTTAAAAAAAAATAATACTGAGAATAGAAAAATGGCTGGGGATTTAAACATTTCTGGGATCATAAATTCCTTGACCACAAGTATAATTTATCTTGAGCATTACATTCTAGATTACCTACTTGCTATGAGCCAAATTGGACAGCTATTCAGGTGGCTCCCCAAAGTCTGAGATCCCTAAAAAATAGTGCACTGTTAAATCATAAAATAATCATATATTTAACACAAATCAACTTTTGACACATGAAATTCAATATGAACTAATGACTTTCTGGTTGAATTTAACATGAGTTTATCAATATTGCTGCAGTTGGACATCACTGGTCACCGGTAACCTCTCAAACACAAAACATGCCTTTTCTCCATGATAAAGTTAAGAGTTTTGTTCATTTTTCTTCAAAGTCCCCCAAGCCAGCACACATACTCGTTAAGGGGTCTATTCTCCCATGCGCGTAAGTCAAACAAAGCGCATAGCTACGCGCTTTTCAGCCTACGCGTATTCTCCCCTTGACTTAATTCTGTGCATTACGCGCTGTGAATGCAGTTACACGCTTCGGGCGGAGAAAGGCCAAAATCTGGGCGTTTCTCAGGCAAATAACACTTACACGTATTCCCCCCCTGGCTTACGCGCTTTTTCTGTTAAGCACTTTTGAGGGCTGTATTAAGTTCAAGCGCCAATATAAGGCGAAATAGAATATTGCGTTTGATGTTGGTTATAGGCCAAATTTTAACATTTATTTTATTTTATTTAACATTGTAAAGGTTGAGGCATTCAATATTCGATTATTCATCCTTATTTCTGAACTACATTTCTCATAACCATAATAAATTATCAAACAAAATCATCACATGATATTACGCAGCTGCCTGTTCTCCATCATTCTACCATGCCCTCAAAACCTAAAACCAAAATGCCAGTCCTGCATTTGCTTGCACTCTTGCGTGAGTGGGAAAGAGTAAGAGGAGCGCGCCGAATTCGTAGACGACCACGCATATATTGGCCTCGTTTGGACATCCTGGGACTAACAGACACCGAGTGGATCCAGCGCTTTCGTCTGGACCGTGAGGCAATCATCTATCTTTGCTGATTTCTTGATGAACAGCTATCCAGCCGCAGCAGTCATCCACAAAACATACCCGTGGTCATCAAGGTCACAACTGCACTGTCGGTCCTGGCATCTGGGTCGTCCCAGAGAGTGGCTGGTGATGTCATGCGCATATCACAGGCGTCTGTGTCAAGGTGTCTGACACAGTTCCTTGACACTATGCTACACCACATCAGCTACTTCATAAAGTTCCCCGAAACACCCGCTGAAAGGCGGAGAGTTAAGGGGGGGTTCTACCGGGTCGCGGGGTTCCCCAGTGTTGTGGGAGCCATTGATTGTAATCACGTTGCAATCAAAACCCCTACCACTAATCAGAATATGTACAGAGACTGTAGACGTCGGCACAGCATAAATGTTCAGATTGTGTGCGATCATGATACGCGCATATTAAGCATCTGCGCCAAATTCCCTGGCTCGGCCCATTATGCCTATGTACTACACAACTGCTTGAAATGCCAAAAAATACAATAAATATTTGAAACCTCAGCTTGTTTCCAGTATTTATCACAATGATACTTTGAGTATAGGCAAATAAAAATGACCATTTTACGTAACCCTTCTTCATCCGTATCCACTCCAAGTTCTTCTCCATGCACTTCCACTGCAGAAAGAGTGGATGCCACCTCCTCCTCCAGTGCAGTGAAATGCACAGAGGATGATGGTTGCCCACCACCTGTTGTGTGCACAATTCTCTGGTGTGCAAGAGCCTGGCTTTTTACAGCGCCCGCAGATCTCTCCATTTATGCTTTAAATCGGGGATACTGCGCTTACATCTCCCCACCGAAGCCACATCCAGAATGATTCGCAGCTTTCTTCCTCGGATCAGCCTTCAGTGCCCCCTTGCCACACAACACCTCATGGTGCCTCTTCACTGATTTCACCAATACCTCTGACTCCTCATCAGTGAAATTTGGTTTTCGGCTTATAAACTGTCTTTGATTGTTATTTTTGTGTGACTAGAATGTTCTCTTTATTTGTCTTCTTCCCTGTCTTCCACGGAACAAACAGGCTGGTGTAGGAGGGGCACATTTTCAATGCTCTGATTGCGCTGGTTGAGAAGCGCTAACTTCTTTATTTTTTATTGATAATTAGACATAGATGTATTGATAATTTGCGTCATCATTTGCTATCGAAAATAAATTTGACTGTCCTTCTACCAATTCGTATGAGCAACTGCTGATCAAGAAAAGTAAACTGCGAAATGTTTAAGTCATTACGCTTTGAATGCGAGGTTTTGCCTTCCCTTTGTTATGGCCGATGAACCGCCACTGGTAAAAAATGGGAAATGCTGTGTGACTTATTTATTTTGGGTAGGTGTTTTGGCCAAGGGGCACTTACGGCAATGCGGGGAAAGGGCACGGCATTCTACTGCTGTGAACTGGGGCTTTTATAGGTGGGCAGCACGGCAAACAGGTAGGGGATCTACGGCAATTGCCGTCAATGCCGTCGTGAAATTCGAGCCCTGTGAGTACAATCAATGGCTCCCACAACACTGGGGAACCCGGCGCCCCGGTAGAACCCCCCCCTTAACTCTCCGTCTTTCAGCGGGTGTTTCAGGGAACTTTATGAAGTGGCTGATGTGGTGTACCATAGCGTCAACGAACTGTGTCAGACACCTTGACACAGACGCCTGTGATATGCGCATGACATCACCAGCCACTCTCTGGAACGACCCAGATTCCAGGACCGACAGTGCAGTTGTGACCTTAATGACCACGGGTATGTTTTGTGGATGATTGTTGCGGCTGGATAGCTGTTCATCCAGAAGTCAGCAAAGATAGATGATTGCCTCACGGTCCAGACGAAAGCGCTGGATGCACTCGATATCTGTTAGTCCCAGGATGTCCAAACGAGGCCGATATATGCGTGGTTGTCTTCGAGCTCGGCGCGCTCCTCTTACTCTTTCCCACTCACGCAAGAGTGCAAGCAAATGCAGGACTGGCATTTTGGTTTTAGATTTTGAGGGCATGGTAGAATGATGGAAAACAGGCTGTTGCGTAATATCATGTGATGATTTTGTTTGATAATTTATTATGGTTATGAGTAATGTAGTTTAGAAATAAGGATGAACAATCGAATATTGAATGTCTCAACCTTTACCATGTTAAATTATATAAAATAAATGTTAAAATTCGGCCTATAACCGACATCAAACGCAATATTCTATTTCGCCTTATATTGGCGCTTGACCTTAATACAGCCCTCAAAAGTGCTTAAGAGAAAAAGCACGTAAGTCAGGGGGAGAATACGCGTAAGTGTCATTTGCCTGGAAAACGCCCAGATTTTGGCCTTGCTCCGCCGAAGTGCGTAACTGCCTTCGGGGCGCGTAATGCACAGACTTAAGCCAAGGGGGAATATGCGTAGGCTGAAAAGCGTGTAGCTACGCGCTTTTTTCGACTTATGCGCATGGGAGAATAGACCCCATAGTCGGTAAGGGCCTCTCTAACTTCCACTCCATCTCTGCCACTGTGGTGACTGGTCCTCTCCAGGTCCAGAAGTCCATTTGGAGCTTCATCCTCCTCCGGTCTATCTGGAAATGTCTGCACAGGACTGGTTTTCCTGATGAAATTGTGCAGGACACAAGTTGCAAGCACGACTTTGTCAACGTGGTTGGGACATAATTCCAGTTTTCGGTGGTATATTCTGAATTTGCTAGCCAGTATGGCAAAGACGTTTTCAGAAATCCCCCTCACCCTACTGTGACGGTAGTTGAAGAGTCGCTTTCTCTTGTCTAGGTGTTTACCTACAACAACAAAAAAATTGAACCCATTTGGCGATGAAGATACATTTTGGGATACTGTGGACGAGGGTGAAATGTATAGCTGAAAGTGACGTTGATTTTCATCACTCATTGCCAATCTTATACTCATCCCATGACAACATTTCCTTAAATTTAGCTATGTAATTAATATGAAGAAGTATATATCTGTGTTTTTTACATATTTTTTGGCTAGCATTTTAGTTTGCAGAGACATGACTGTATGTACCAATGTCAACCAGAATTAAATAACTAGCGGGGCAGAATAATACATGAGGTAGTGCTTATTCAACAGGGACGTAAAAACATTATTACCAGGGTAGGGCCTCGTCAAATAATGTTTCAGTGGGAATGCCTCATCACTGACAATGAAGTGAGCAGGTTGGTCCCAGTTCTGACATGTTTGGCAATTCCCTTCATGGTCGTATGTTTAGCCTGTCTTCAGCAAGCAAACTGCTCAACTTCATACGTCCAAATATCCCTCCATTGCTGTTTGACCCATATCCTCCCACATCAACAACAGTGAAGTTGTAGTTAGAGTCAACCAGAGCCATCAGCACAATTGAGTGAGTTCCTCTGTAATTATGGTAAAGAGAACCACTGTTTTCAGGATCCTACAAACACATGATAAATAATTACATTTTATACATAAAACCAAATTTTTTCACACGAATACGATTACCAAACATTTTAATTTTTAATTTTATTTTTAATTTTAACTTACCCTGGGCGCGACCATTCACAGGTATGCTGCAATCTGTTTTACATACCTTTATTAAGACTTCTTTCCGTCAATGGCGCCAACGCAGTTGGGCAAATTCCAGCGTGTATGGAAAACATGCGCTATTTCTTCCCACTGTTCTCTAGTAGGTTCTGCCAGATAAATAGGCCTGAGACTTCCAGATAACCCCACAGACTTCAGCTACCAATTGGCTGATGGTACTTTTACCAATTCTGTGGTTGTAATGAAGCGATGCATATGAATCGCCTGTAGCTAGAAATCTGAAAAGTAAAGTTTAGACTGATTTAGTTCACAAGCTTATAGTAACAGCATTACTGCACGAATAGATAATTTACAATTTTGACCGTTCCTAACAACGAGTTTATTAGCCAGGGAATATCAACTGAAATGTGATATATAATATGTAGTTACACATGCGGATGGTTATCATGTATTCAGACTTATTTAATTCTAAAATATACAGACCTCTTTAAATAATATTAGAGCTATTATAGGTGTAAATAATATATATCTAGTTCTGACTGCATATATACATGTAAGCCTAGAGGACCTACCTTAAACAAATTGAAAGTTGCTCTCGTGCGCTGATGCTCTCCCTAAACTTTGTGTCTGCTTTGGCTATGTCACCTTTAATGAGATGAAGAAGATCTTCGAATTGACCCTGTGTCATTCAGGAAATGAATGGAGGTGTATTTGAAGTAATATAGGGCCCGCTTATAAATTCTAGTATTACGATACAAGCGTTATGGAGATATAGTGCTGGATGTGTGACTATAATCCATTTAAAATTAAACCAAAAATGATATGTAGTGTGTACCTGCATGCACAATACAGAACCTTAAAAACTATAATGTGAAATGTGAGGCGTGTTGTTGCCTCAACACAAGTATAATTTACGTAATAACAAGACTGTATACAATGTTTTAAGATCAAACACGGTCTGTTGCAAAGCATTATGTTGCAAAAATACAGTGTAACTGAATTGTAGGTCTGGATATTCTATCACCTTTGATCTCACAGCAAAATTGATAATTATGTACAGTGAGTACTTTTTTAATGAAGGAAACGCTGAATCTTTCATCTACACAGGCTATAACATTTACCTGAAGTAATTGAAAAATTTCTTGAAGTCAGAGATAAGTTCCCCTTTCATCAATGTGTTGAACTGGCCTAGAGATTTTCTTTTCTGATTTATGCAATTTACCCACTGTCGCCGTCTTCTCTTTCTGACATTTCGTGTCGCAATACATAAAAGCAGCAGTTCCTCCTCGCTACTGCTTGCATCTGCCATGTTGTTGATGTCGGTCTCAAAGCTTTCTGACACGTTACGTCTTCGGAACGTTCCGATTGGTTATCCATCTTGACCTAAATACCAGATTCCGTCAAGGAAAACAATAGTGTGAACACAGCGCATCTGATCAGTTATCTGTCCTGAATTCAGTCCGGGCCCCTGAGCAGATTCAGGGCCTAGTGTGAACGTAGCCTTAAGGACATTGATTTTCAATTTGGGTGACTGCTGAATGAGGTGAGGTGAAATTGGCTGGAGGCAGGAGCTTTACTAGTTCGTAAGCTTGCTCTGGGGCTGGCTAGCTCTGCAGGCTTTGTTTCCATAGTAACTGTTGCCAAGGCTAAGCTCGCGCTCTGTGCAACCAAATGGGTCTTGAGATCAGGCTAATCCCTTATCTCGCATTTGTGCAATAGGCCTCTGGTCTATTTTAGAGAAATTGCAACAGGCAAGGATTTTAAACCAAGCATGATAAATGATTCATTTAAAATACAAGCTGATAAAGGCTTGATCAGACTGTAACAGATGGCACAGAGGCCAGGAAAATGTGGACTGGACTCAAGTGCAAGGATGGATTTAGTTGTATTTTTTATGATGCCGACCACGCAAGCGGGAAGCATACACAAAAATACACAAACAAAACAGGAATCGCGGCTCCAAAAACAAATTATTAGTAATACAAACAATACATTCCAACACAACAGTACTTATAACACATTAATGGTCAATGAAAAATGGAAACGAGGCGTATATCTATAAAGTGCTGGTAGTGCGCAGCACTTATATCAATGGTTTGATTTAGCAATATAAAGTACGCAAAATGGCACTCTAAGCTATACAGGCATATGGCTTGCAAGGAACAAGGGGAAAGCAATGGTATTTATACATGCTGCCAACAGCAGTAATCACACACAGATGATCCTTATTGATGGCTGAATGTGGCAGCGCTTCAGGTCTTAATTGATTGATTGAAGTCTTTAATGTCCCCAAGACAATTTGGTTTACAACAGCCATTGGCACAATCAACACATAAGACAATAAAAAGAATAAAAAAGAATAAAGAGAATAAAAAGAAATACAATTAAAATAGAAATACAATTAACACAGTGGCTATCATCACGAAAAACAACAGAATGTCATGTCTACAGCTGATTCAAGTATTTGACAGCAGATGGTACAAATGATCTCAAGTATCTATTTCACTGAGCCTTCCTGGAAAAGGCAAACCTGCTCCCGAATGGCAGAAGTCTAAACTCAGTGTGGAGAGGGTGATGAGGGTCTGCGAGAATGGCCTTTGCCCTACAGGTACACCTGACCTGGTAGACCTGGGGCCTCATTTATCATTGTGGATAAACCTTTTTTCACCCTTTTCCCCCCGTTTTGTGCGTATGCACTTTTCTCCGCCAAATTTGGGATCTATCAAACCCAAACCTGACGGGAAAAAGTGCGGTCATTTACACCCATTTTGACCATGGCGTACCGTGATTTACTCCCTTTTTGAAGAACAGGAGGAATTGGCGACGCAGCTGCTGAGTAAGAGAATTGCAGTGTGCGAGGGAGAGAGGAGCGCGGATTATAGCTTATTTAAAAGAACAATCAAAGCCGCGGCAATGTCCGATTTTCCTAATGTAATTGGAGCCATTGACTGCACTCACATCATGATTAGGGCACCATCGGTGAATGAATTCGTATATGTAAATCGCAAAAATGTGCATACGATCAATACCCAAATCATATGTGACGCTGACATGCTCATAACGAATGTAGTGGCACGGTGGCCTGGCTCTACATGATTCATTCACCCTGACGACAGCAGCGTGGGGGAGACTGGGGGCAGGCGCTGCCAGCGTGACTGGCTTCTTGGTGAGTGCATGTACACAGTATACTCACTCATTGAAAGCTGCTGCTTATAATCATCAATTCAAGGCTGATACTCACCCCATCGTTGTGATTTATGGGTGATAGTGGCTACTTCCTGAGGGAGTGGCTATTAGTTCCCATCCCGGACCCACAGGGTGGCCAGAAAACCCAGTTTAATGAGGTCCATGCCCGTGCGCGCTGTGTCGTGGAGCGCCCCATCGGGCTCCTGAAAGGCTGTTGGCGCTGCCTGGATGCGTCGGGTGGTAGGCTCCTCTACCACTCGAAAAAGGTCTGCAGGATCATCTGGGCCTGTGCCATCCTGCACAATGTGGCAGTGAGGCGTGGGGTTGCGCTGCAGCCGGGTCTCCCTCCACCCCAGCATGTGGACCCGGACCCACAGCCCCCTCCCCGTCATGAGGGTTGTCAACGGGGACTAAGGACATGAGCTGCGGTGATGCAGCGGTTGTGAAGCTGCCCCGCAACTCTCACCCCTCATGTTGAGCTAAAGAATGTGTGTGTATAGCCTACGAGTTTCTCAGTTTCAGTCTTGCAAAGTTGTGTTTAGTTTTCAGTATTGCAAGAACCTCATATTTCATTCCTCGTACATTTGATGTCCACAAGTTGAGACAGAAATAAAATTCATGTATATCAAACGCGACATTGTAATTTTTGCCCCTCTATGCAACTGAAACAAAACACACACCTACTGCATTTGACAAAAGATTCGACAAGAAGGTTTTTTTTTTTTTTTTAATTGACTCTGTAAGACTTGTGACCGCAGCACTCGGCGGTTTTACGCTTGTTGGTGAGGCCGGGGCTGTGGCTGATTAGATGAGATTGTTTTAATTTCCGGAGGAGAAATTGTTTGGTCCAACATTAAATGTTCATTTCTGTTGTGATTCTCTACGTGTTCTTAGTTATATGTTCTTGTTCCTAAATAAACCACAAGACGAAGTGATCATACAGAGTTAGTGCAAATACCTGCCGAAGAGGACTTTTTTCCTCGCCTGCACCTCACTAACAAGCACGTGTATCTCAGTCTCTGAGAAGTTTCGCTTTTTTCCCCGTTTCCCATCCATGTTCCACCGTCTTCCACTGACGTCACTCCACAAATCCCCAGGGCGCACATGGCTACTTTACATGCAGGTGCTCATTTGCATTGAACATATATGGTTGTGTCTGGGCGTGAAGAGGGCGGGATATGAGGCACGTTCACGTCTGCACTTTTCTTGGGTCCGGTGTGATTTATCAATGGAAATTGCGGAGAGCTGTGCGTACGCACAGTTTGATAGATCTAAAAAGGGTGTAAATATTTTGGGTGTTTGCCATTTTTGGCTTTTCACCATACGTGAAAATTTAGTAGCACTTTTACACCCAATTTGATAAATGAGGCTCCTGGCTGAGATCTTTCAAGCGATGCCCGTGATCTTTAGGGTCTATTTGACAATACTACTCAGCCTGTTTTTGCTAACTAGGCTGAGATTACCAAACCAAAAAATCATGGCAAAGGTGAGTATGGATTCAACAAATAATGAATAGAACATTTTCATGAATGACCTATCAACATTAAAACGCCTCAACTTCCTTAAATAAAACAGTCTATACAGATTCTAACCCAGGGGTGTCCAAACATGTGCCATGGAGGGCCAAGAGGCAGCAGGTTTTCATTCCAACCAAAAACTCCAGCAGGTGATTTCACTGATTAGTCCCTCTTCTCTGCTTGAAGATGAGGTCATCAGTGAAATCACCTGGTGGAGTTTTTGGTTGGAATGAAAACTTGCAGCCTCTTGGCCCTCCATGGCACATGATTACACACGCCTGGGGCCTGTCTCACGAAGCTGGATTTCGGCTTGGCGAGGTAACTTCTGGATTAACCCTGGGTTTTCCGTATCACGAAGTTGGTTCACTTCTTAGCAGGGTACGTTGCCGCGGTAACTTATGCTGAACGCTTAACCTGCTCCGGAGCAGGTTAAGCTCAGGATAAGATCTCAGCGGGTATATAAGACCACCTACTGGCCAATCATTGTCTTGGAAATATGGCCTGCCCATTTCTTGAGAATCCCGTGGAGGAAGCGGCATAGATAGTGAGAGGAGCGCTCCGGTGAGAGCGCGTGCTCCATAACCGGCAGGACCCGTTTGATTTTCCCGAGGAGGTCCTGTACGAGCGGTACCGATTTTCTGCCGAGGGACTGAGGTATATTTGCCAACTGCTAGAGCCGCATGTTGGCAATGTGACTAGCCGCAGCCGGGCGCTTACAGTGCCATAAACTAGAAGATATTAAAATAAACTTTCTGACCGCTTTGAACTCTGTTCTTGTATTTATTTTTTTTACTTGCTCCCAAGTCCTTTTGGCTCCACTGGGGTTGCAACTGAAATGATTAGGTTAAATTGTCAAAAAGAGTAAAAGAAAATCGAAACAAGCACATACATTTGAGAGACACACAGTGGTGATTTAATATTACAATCCCAGTAACTTAAGCATTGACAGAGTCGGCGATTTTTTTGCAAAGATTCCTTGCGGCCTCTGGCAGCTGCAACAGTGTTGCTTTTCGCCTGAATGATGTCTTCATATTCTTCATACATCCAGAGCCAGCCCAAGGCATAAGCCAACTAAGCAACTGCTTAGGGCCCCGCGACCACTAGGGGGCCCTTAAGAGCAATAAACGAAAATATTTTTAAATTTATTTTAAATTTTTTTTTTTTGCATGTGTGAGTGATGATTCCTTTGTGATCAAAGGTATTTTATCGTACAAAAACAAAATTTTATGTTAACAGAATACTGCTGATGTAGGCCTAGTGATTCCTACTGCCTCTCGCTTTAAATGTCAAAGTTCTTTGCACCGGTAATTTGTGCATCCTGCCATGCAGTGCGCACTGCGCATTCAAGGAGCAGCTGGGTGAAAGCCAAACAATGTCACAAAAATACATATCCTTCAGGAGCAGAGAAAAGAAAGAGGAAGAGGAGAAAAAACGCAATGATAAACATATGTTTGCATGTCTTGGTAATGTAAGTTTCCTATCATTCGATGCAACTGGTTGCGTGTAGCCGTTAATAGCAAATTAGCTAGCTAGTTAAAAGCTAGAGACATTTCTCTTTTAACTGGCAGGCAGAGGTGTATAGTAACGAAGTACATATACTTCGTTACAGTACTTAAGTCGTATTTTATTTTGAGGATTTGTACTTTACTTGAGTTTTTTTTTTTTTTTTTTAACTGGGACTTTTATTCTACTACATTTAAAAGATAAAAAGTATACTTCGTTACTTTGACACTGGCCACTTTGATACTCGTTACAAATTAAAATATAAATGTAATTCATCATTTAAGGATTATGTGGATTTGGCGTGTTCGAGAAGAACAACGGTGCTCGGCAGGGTATCTTTGTGCAGATGTGTCCGCCAGCGGACATGGAGCTGCAAATTTATGCACGCAGTTACAATATTGTAACACTAGATGGCATACCCGGATCAGTTAGTGAATATTCACAAGCAAGCCGAGCTTACTCAATACTGTTTTTGTACATTTGAAGTTATTTTTATAGATCTTAGTGATTTTATTTGTTGTTGCACTTTATTGTTGTTCTTGCACAACAAATTATTTTTGCACATTGCTGTCGCAGTTTTTTGAAACCAAAAATAATAAACCATAAGACACTTTACAGTAAATGCATTGTCTACTGGTTTATTTTTGTTACTTTTAGTAGGCCTAGATGATATTCAGTATCCCATTTAGTGCTTTATCACTTGCAATGTTGTGCAAATCAACTCCAGTCCGCTCTTGTAGCTGAATGCGTTCCCTTTTTTGAGATTAAAAACCATGCATGGGAAAAGACATGTCAGGCTGACAATAGGATAATGTAAACAACACTGCCAGAGCTGCATAGTTAGTTTATAACAGGTGTATTAATGATCAATAATCAATATTATTGGCAGAAATAGAGGGTCCAAAAATCAAATTTTGCTTAGGGCCCCATGGAGGCTTGGGCTGGCTCTACATACATCCTTATAATTATTGTTTGCTCCTCCGTCGAGAAATAAGTTGCTCTCTGCGGCTTCTCCATGGTGCGCAAATGGTCAAATGGAGTTAACACTGCCTCTTTTATGTGCACGAGCACAGATCTAGATTGGAAACTCCTGGGCTCACTTAACGAGTTGATAACCGGCTTCGTGAGACCGATAATCAAGATCGCGGATGTCTGGTTAAGTGCAGCTGGGTAACTGAGGGAAACCCCGGGTATGTTAATCCAGCTTCGTGAGACAGGCTATTGGCCTCAAAGGTCAGCTTATCCTCTAGGACAGAGGTAGCCAACCCTGGTCCTGGAGAGCCGCAGTGTCTGCTGGTTTTTAGTGTTACTCAGCTCTTGATTGATGAATTAAAGCAGTTGATTACACACTTCACTTATCTCACCTGGGGCCTGTCTCACGAAGCTGCATTTCGGTTTAGCGAGGTAACTTCTGGATTAACCCTGGGTTTTCTGTATCACGGAGCTGGGTCACTTCTTAGCGGGGTACATTGCCGCGGTAACTTACGCTGAACGCCTAACCTGCTCCGGAGCAGGTTAAGTTCAGGATAAGATCTCAGCAGGTATATAAAACCACCTACTGGCCAATCATTGTCTTGGAAAAATGGCCAGCCCATTTCTTGAGAATCCCGTGGAGGAAGCCGCATGGATAGTGAGAGGAGCGCTCGGGATAGAGTGGCTTACATGAGAAGTGGCAAAAGATTTTTTTTTTCTCTAATGTATGATCAGCAGCAACAGATTGCTTGTAAATGTATATAACAGTTTGAATTTACTGTTACCTTTATCAAGGACGGCATTTGTGTGGGTGGAGGTAGCAGCGTTAAAGTGAGGGTCTCACTATCCACTGCGAAAAAAAAAAAAATTATAATAACAACTACATGTTACTTAAGCTACTTTCACAATAAAAGGATAATTGTGTTTTAAAAGCAGCCCAGTGTTTTAACATTTGGCGCGCTGAAACATACCATATACATATGCCGTGCTTTGTGAGCTGCTACCTCCACCAGGGTCTGATGAGACTCCCCCCTCCACGCCCTCCGTTACGGGGCGACCCTTATTATAAGATAAGGCCAACTCCTCTGCAGGAGTGTACGGTTGTGTAGGAGGACCCCCTCCCGTCTTTTTGTCACATTTTTTCCTGTGAGCTGCACACAATATCAAATCAGTTCCAATGTGATCATACTACAAAGAGACGGCGTAAAAGGTAAAGCTTTGTGCATGTTGTAGTGTAGAGTATGTGTGTATATTGTTCACATCATATGTAGCCTGGAAGATATTAAAATAAACTTTCTGACTGCTTTGAACTATGCTCTTGTATTTATTTTTTTACTTGCTCCCAAGTCCTTTTGGCTCTGCTGGGGTTGCAACTGAAATGAGGTTAAATTGTCAAAAAGAATAAAAGAAAATCGAAACAGGCACATACATTTGACAGACACACAGTGGTGATTTAATATTACAATCCCAGTAACTTGCGCATTGACAGAGTCGGCGATTTTTTGCCAAGATTCCTTGCGGCTTCTGGCAGCTGCAACAGTGTTGCTTTTTGCCTGAATGATGTCTTTATATTCTTCATACATCCTTAGAATTATTGTTTGCTCCTCCGTAGAGAAGTAAGTTGCTCTCTGCGGCTTCTTTATGGTGCGCAATTGGTCAAATGGAGTTAGCACCGCCCCTTTTATGTGAACGAGCACAGATCTAGATTGGAAACTCCTGGGTTCACTTAACGAGTTGATAACCGGCCGTGAGACCGATAATCAAGACCCGCGGATGTCTGGTTAAGTGCAGCTGGGTAACTGAGGGAAACCCCGGGTATGTTAATCCAGCTTCGTGAGACAGGCCCCTGGTGTCTTAGGTTTAAATCGGGTGGAGAAAACCAAACTCAGCACACCCTGTGGCTCTACAGGACCAGCGTTATCCACCCCTGTTCTATTAATTTTTATCTGTACTCTGTACTTCTACTTTGTCTGCATTACAACTATGCTAAATATCCAACCACATTGACAAATCTTAGTTAACACGTAGATTGCTGTCATAACCTGCAAGTCTGCTTAATTGGCTCTAGGAGTCTTGTGGGTTGTTCCTGCTAATTGCTTGATTGGCTCATTATTTCCAAATTAAACCTGAGAGACCAGGTGAGACCAGTTAAGTGAGTAATCAACTACTTTAATCCATCTATCAAGTGCTGAGTAACACCAAAAATCAGCAGACACTGCGGCTCTCCAGGACCAGGGCTGGCCACCCCTGCTCCAGGATACTGAACAAGTACTTACACTGGCTCACTGTCTCCACTGCCAAGCCATTAATTATCCTTGAGAACATGGCGGGTGGGGTTCTCCTGAAGTCAAACCTCATATCTTTAGTCTTAGCGACATTAAGCCCCCGTTTACACGTACACGGTTATTTTGCCAAACAGAGACATTTGCCTGCGTTTGTGCCCTTCGTTTACACGCAAACGGAGAATTCGCCTCTGAAAACGATTCTTTCTAAAAACTCCAGCCAGAGTGGAGATTTTGGAAAACTTTGGTTGCAAGTTTGCATGTAAACTGAGAAAAACAGAGTTTTAGGCAGCCGACATCACAGTATGCACCAGAACTTTCTCCTGCGCCAAAAGTGCGACCAATGTTTACATTTTCATTTGGCTGTGGTGATTGGATTCATTTCTGTTGTTGCTATTTTTGGGATTCTGATTGGCTAACGTGGGCTTGATCTTATCGTTACACTGCCACCTACAGGTTTTATATGCTCTTGAAGGCATATATATACGGGTAAGCGTAAACGAAAATTTTTCTGAAAACTGATACGTGTGCATATTATTTTTGAAAACGGAGACGGTGTAATGTTCGTTTATGAAAATAGCTGGCCACGTGTAAACGGAGTGTAAGTTGTCGGAATGACTCCTCATACCATTTGATGAAGTCATCTAAAACAGGACCATGACCCGCCTCGTGGTCCTGCAAGAGCCGAAGTATTGCTGAGTCATCAGCATACTTTATTATGGATGATGACTCTAGTTTACTGCGGCAGAAGTTGGTGTACAATACAAATAGTAATAGTGACAAAACGCACCCCTGGGGTGATCCAATGGAGCACACTAGGGCCTTGGACAGGGTGTCATTTATTTAATTGGCCTGCGTGCCGGACCGAAAGTGGTGAGACCTGACAAAGATTCAGCCAGATGATGACAAATAAGGGGGTGGATTCATTTGAGAACTTTTCAAAAACATTTAACCTTCCAAACTCTCAGTTTTATATCTATAGGTAAGAAGTTACTTGATATGAAAAGAAGATATAGGTCATATACACCCCTTAATTAGATATATAATTAACACACATAATAAATTCAACTCTAAAAATAAACTGGGACAAATATATGCAAAATTATTGAAGGTGAGGGAAAGGGCGAGAAGCTTAAAGCTTTGACTAAATGCGAAAATGAATTACATGCAAATATAACAGAAAAGGAATGCCCTGATATATGTGCAAACATTTGAAAAACAACAAATTCTTTAGATTGGAGGGAATTTTCTGGGATGGTACAAATATGATACCGTACAGGCCAGCAGATACTGCCTAATTCCCACGAGACGTCTCGTGTATCTCTCGTGGATTTCTCGCGATAATCTCCTCTTTATGTCGCGTGCTATTATCAACCTCGTACTCTGCCGAGACGAGCTTCGCAGTAGGCGGGCCGCCGAAGCTACACACTTATGCCTCGAGTCTGCCAAATGCGCGACGTAATGTAGTCCGAATTAGGCGGATGCACAGTTGTTGCTGAGAATTACTTTTTATATGCGGATTTAATAGATATAATACGTTGTTGCGTTGAGGCATGGTTGTTGGGAATCGCTTATCACTAATCCGTGAAAATCGAGGATGGGGTGGGCTGAAGTAGAGTATACGATATCCAGCAGCGATTGAAGAATCACTTTGAAAATCTCATTGTACATGTACCGCTGGTCTGAATAAAACATAATGTGATACATACATGTAGATTGTAATTTTGCATTGATTTCAGGTCATGTGGTAGAGGGGGATAACTCATATTATGTTTGCTGTTTAATAGCCTTCTGTTTGACGATGTTGGTTTATTCCTAAACATTAATATTGTAAATACACCGTAGAATGTTTTCTGTGCACGTCTCATTGTGTCATAAATAAAGCAACAAATCTATCGATTCACATGTCAAATTATATTTAAAGCGACGCTTTGTTGCAGTATCCTGAAAACGACTGAGCTCACATTCCATGTCTTTTTTCCTTCAACTGGAATTGGTTAAGTGTACTGTAATAATTAGTTTGATATTTGTTTGGCGTATAAATTTCGCCTCTGTATGTACAGTTTGATGGATTTCGTTTGAATGGATATCCCTTCCTCTGTGATCAGACAGTCTCTTATGTGCGACGGCATTTCTTGATTTTCATACAGAGACATACGTGCTTCTAAATAAGGGGAAATGCGACGCGTCTTATCTACTGACAACTTGCTTACTGAATGATAATTTTGCTCATTACGTAGACTATGAATTTAAAGGACTGATGAACGGGCCTCAAGTTGCGGATTAAAAAAAACGACTCCTTTTCCATTTTGACATCTAGAACTCGCGGCCTTTGTATTATCTAAGCCGTAGCTTCTTTCACAAGTGGCATGAAACACTTGAGTGCAAAGGGACATCTACTCATTAATCAAGTATAGGATTATAAAAATAATGTCACGCAGGATTGCATTGTTGACAGAAGAATTTGGTTTTTCCTTTCTGTATTTGTGATAATATAGCTATCCTTAAACACACCCCACGGTCCCAATCGATCGGTCCAAAACTTTAAACTTAACAGAGCCGGTAAACCTCTCAATCGGATAAATACAATAATCACAGACTAATAAATCTTTTTTTTTGACCAATTTAATAATAAAATGTGTTTTGCTAACACGATTGGACCATAAATTATTTTGTTAGGATTTTTGTTAAAATAAATCTGCCACAAATCGATTATGCGGCCGATGTACATGTAGATGAAATAATTGAAGTGCGTATTTTTATTACTTCTCAGTGAAGCGGTAATGCAAGAAGTGAACAGTGATGTTTAATGACCTGGTTTGCGGAAGATAAAATATAGTGGGATAGGAATATCATCAGCACACACAAATATCTAGATTGCGACGCAAAAATAATGATAGGCCTAGAATAACGTTGTCGGTGTATATCGCTAAATATTAAAACTTAAAAAACGACAATAGTATAGTATACAGAGAAAAGATGGCAACTCGCCTTCCCGTTGCGTTCCTGCTCATTTCAAGATCCTTCGCAGTCAGACGACACTGAAATTGGTGCAAGTGATCGATTCTCGCCAATGAAAAGTGACAACAGAAAATTCGCTGGGGCCGTGCGTAAAAGTAAAAAATCAATTTTGTTAAGACGACTGGACAAAATCTAGCCTATTTTGTTAAGATTTTTGTTTGAATAACAAATCGGATTCTGTTGCATCAACAAATTAATTTGTTACGACGGCGTAACAAATTTGTTTTTCTTAAATTTTAACAAAATAATATTTTGTGTGTATAATCAATACATAAGAAAATCAAAAACATAAACACTGGACACTGTCCTGGAGCCATATTTTAAACGCGCGTGAGACCGTAAACCTCAAAACTGGATGTTAGACATTCGGAATCTCGTTCACGAACAATGATGTTTACCGACACCAGTTTCATGCGTGACTTATCGTGATACACATGTGTACTTGTCACCGGCACTAGGCCTATTACTTTTCCTAAGCACGATATATGTTGACTCGTGCATTTACGCTGCGTCGCGATATTCTCGTGTATGTCTCGTGTATTTCTCCCGATAATCTCGCGTTAGAAATGGCACTGTCTGCTGGCCTGTACGGTATTTCAAAAAATAACTTATATTTAATAAATATATAACTAAATAATTTCTAAATAAATTAGTTATTTATTTATTAAGACTTTAATTTAATTATGTCACCGATTCTTGAAACTTTGGCAAAAACATGTCCCACTAAGAATAGTGCTAATTCTGTTGGAAATTAATCACATTTTCATGAGTAAAAAGAATCAAGGTTATAATCAGGGGGTCCTTTGCACATATGTAAGGTTCTTTTATAGGTTTATTTTTATTTTTTATTAATTTAATGATTATATGCTAGCCGATTGCCAACAAAATCACTTGTCCTCGGATAGGAGATAATCATTTCAACTTAATTAAAAAACAAGAAGCAATAATTGAATTGAATATTATCTTTACCACATGAAAGAGTACATTGTAATGTGTATTAAAAACTACAAACAGTGAGTTTTGAACAATATTTACAATTATTTTGTGGTTGCTCAAAATGTGTCCCACATATTCGTCACCACCATCAGATATTTATAAAAAGCAATAAAATCAGGCGACTACAAGTTCAACTACATTCCTGATGACCCCATTTTGAAACCTTCAGCTCTACTGTATGCTTCAAGATCACTCAAGCTCCTGTGAGTTTGCTATTTTCTCCTAAACTTGTTCATTTTTTTGGACACTGCTACTGTCACAACCATAACATGTCAACACCGTCTCTTTTGTATAAAAAATATTAAATTAGATAATGACATAAATGTATACTTTTTAAGAAGAGGTCTGAAGTAGCTAGCAACAGAGGGGAAACAAGATGGCGAATGTGAACAACTCATGCATATCATGTAAAAGAGTAGGTTTCTGTCACCACCGTCAAGACGTCACCACCGTCATTTTTCTGTCTGACAGTGGTGATGTACAGTCTGACGGTGCTGACAAAAACCTCAAAATGGTCCTTAGTGGAGGCTAGAATATAATTGTTGATCACAATAAATACCAATATGACCTGTAATGTTTCATTAAGCTCTTTTATATTTTTATTTATGTAATTCCCCCTATATTTCTTCCATATCGTCCAACCCTAGGGGATGAGGTGTGCCTTCCCTCTCTCTCAATTCAATATTATGCCATGTTCATTTGGCTTACGTCATTTGGGATGCACATAGTGCATCTACTACCAACCTACATAGCACATAGTATACAATATCCCTTGTAGGCTATGCATCTTCAATGACTAAAGCCAAATGAAAATGGCATGACAACATTTAACCAAATCTAACATTCACTGTAATTCCCCCTAATTTCATAGTCATTACACTCAAGTTTGACTTTATGTATTTTAGGAAGTTATGGCTAGGCAGCAGCTATCTGTGGAGGAATATGATCTATATAATTTTATGAGTGGGGGGCACTACATGACAGTTAAATATGAGGTCAGTGATGAATCTTATTGCTACTGGTAATGATTTCTTTTTACTTATGATGATTATTAAGGGGTACTTTTATTAATGATAGCTGATTGCTACTTGAACCCATATGTTACTGATTGAATGTTTGCCCCAGTGCGCTCACAGTTCAGTTCTAAAGTCACCACTGTCAGAGGGAGTTTTATTTGTTTTAAATAAATATGCTTACAATATGTTTCTTCAGTGCTGTTGAGTTATTAAAGTAATAGTCTCTTTAATACTAAAATATGTTTGTTAAATAAAAAACATAACTTTTTCTATTTAGACTAAAAGTAAATGTTGTATGATGTTAGATCTTTAAGGAAGTACATGTGAAACAGTATAGAAAATGAACAAAAGTAAATATTCAACATTTAACAGCATATATGTGTACTATGAATGCCAGATAATGATTTAAAAACACTAAATACGTATTAGACCAAATAAATAAAAATTAATTTGCTTTTTATTGTGTCTGACGGTGTTGACAAAAACAAAGTAATAGCTGAAAAAACCCCTATTTTATTAAAAAAATACAAAATCAGGAGGGTGCACCGGTACATTGCTGAACAGCCAAGACCTTGGTCTATAATGATATACCTTCAGATTTTGTAATTTAACTAACTTTTTGTTTTCAAAATAAAAACCTGTTTTATCCAAATCCCCAAGAATCAGTGATTAAAGTTCCTTGGGGCACCACCCTTCTATTAAAGGGAAAATTAATAGCAATTGAATGACTAAGTCTCATTAATGTTTCACCATAAATGCCAAATTACTACAATCACAATTTATGTTATAAATGAATGATTGCAATATTCAACAAAAATAGGAAAACCAGGCTAAGTTATCAATACTAAAATTCAATAGTAATATAATTGAGTGGGATTGCTGCATGCAGCAATCCCACTATATGTTATTCTACCAGTTTATTATTCCTCTTCCTCCTCCTCTTCTGCCGTTTTACGGACCTTAACTACTTCCACATACTTCAACATATTCAAACTATTCAAACTTCAAATTATTCAGCCCGATTCAAATATTATCGGATGTATTCAGAATTTTCCAAAAATTCATAATTTCCGAGATATTCCATGTTTTCCGAAAATTTTTCCCATTGGAAATGAATGCGGAACTCTAGCCACACTCAAGCCTGCTCTGATCAGATCCAAGCAACCACCCAGACCATCATAGGAACTGCCTAGCAAAGCCTTAGCAACCATCAGGAATGCCTTGTCAGCCGCATAGCAACGCCCTAGCAACCACCCGGAACACCATTGCAACTGCCTAGCAACGCTTTAGCAACCACACACAACACCATAGCAACTGCCTAGCAATGCCCCAACAACCACCCAGAACACCTTAGCAACCACCTAGCAATGCCTTAGCAACCACCCAGAACACCATAGCAACCGCCTAGCAACGCTCTAGCAACCACCCAGAACACCTTAACAACCACCTAGCAAGGCCATAGCAACCACCCAGAACACCTTAGCAACCGCCTAGCAACGCCTAAGCAACCACCCTGAACACCATAGCAACTGCCTAGCAATGCCCTAGCAACCACCCGGAACATCATAGCAACCGCCTAGCAACGACCAAGCAACCACTTAGAACACCATAGCAACTGCCTAGCAATGCCCTAGCAACCACCCAGAACACCTTAGCAACCGCCTTGCAAAGCCTTAGCAACCACCCAGAACACCTTAGCAACCGCCTAGCAACGTCTAAGCAACCACCCTGAACACCATAGCAACCGCCTAGCAACGCCATAGCAACCATTAGGAACACCATAGCAACCGCCTAACAACGACCAAGCAACCACTTAGAACACCATAGCAACTGCCTAGCAACGCCATAGCAACCACCCAGAACACTATAGCAACCGCCTAGCAATGCCCTAGCAACCATTAGGAACACCTTAGCAACCGCCTAGCAATGCCCTACCACCAATCCAAAACACCATAGCAACTGCCTTGCAATGCCTTAGAAACCACCCAGAACTCTTTAGCAACCACCTAGCAACGCCTAAGCAACCACCTTGAACACCATAGCAACCGCCTAGCAACGCCCTAGCAACCACCCGGAACATCATAGCAACCGCCTAGCAACGACCTAGCAACCACCCAGAACACTATGGCAACGGCCTAGCAACACCCTAGCAACCACCCAGAACACCATAGCAACCGCCTCGCAACACCCTAGCAACCACCCAGAACACTATAGCAACCACCTAGCAACGCCCTAGCAACCACCCAGAACACCTTAGCAACCGCCTAGCAACACCCTAGCAACCATTAGGAACACCTTAGCAACCGCCTAGCAACGCCCTACCAACCATCCAAAACACCATAGCAACTGCCTTGCAATGCCTTAGAAACTACCCAGAACTCCTAAGCAACCACCTAGCAACGCCTAAGCAACCACCTTGAACACCATAGCAACCGCCTAGCAACGCCCTAGCAACCACCTGGAACATCATAGCAACCGCCTAGCAACGGCCTAGCAACCACCCAGAACACCATAGCAACCGCCTAGCAACACCCTAGCAACCACCCAGAACACCTTAGCAACCGCCTAGCAACACCCTAGCAACCATTAGGAACACCTTAGCAACCGCCTAGCAACGCCCTAGCAACCACCCAGAACACCATAGCAACCGCCTAGCAACACCCTAGCAACCACCCAGAACACTATAGCAACCGCCTAGCAACGCCCTAGCAACCATTAGGAACACCTTAGCAACCGCCTAGCCACGCCCTAGCAATCACCCAGAACACCATAGCAACTGCCAAGCAATGCCCTAACAACAACCCGGTACACCTTAGCAACCACCTAGCAACCACCCAGAACACCTTAGCAACCGCCTAGCAACGTCTAAGCAACCACCCTGAACACCATAGCAACCGCCTAGCAACACCCTAGCAACCACCCAGAACACCTTAGCAACCGCCTAGCAACACCCTAGCAACCATTAGGAACACCTTAGCAACCGCCTAGCAATGCCCTAGCAACCACCCAGAACACCATAGCAACCGCCTAGCAACACCCTAGCAACCACCCAGAACACTATAGCAACCGCCTAGCAATGCCCTAGCAATCACCCAGAACACCATAGCAACTGCCAAGCAATGCCCTAGCAACAACCCGGTACACCTTAGCAACCACCTAGCAACCACCCAGAACACCTTAGCAACCGCCTAGCAACGTCTAAGCAACCACCCTGAACACCATAGCAACCGCCTAGCAACGCCATAGCAACCATTAGGAACACCATAGCAACCGCCTAGCAACGACCAAGCAACCACTTAGAACACCATAGCAACTGCCTAGCAACGCCATAGTAACCACCCAGAACACGATAGCAACCGCCTAGCAATGCCCTAGCAACCATTAGGAACACCTTAGCAACCGCCTAGCAACGCCCTACCACCCATCCAAAACACCATAACAACTGCCTTGCAATGCCTTAGAAACCACCCAGAACTCCTTAGCAACCACCTAGCAACGCCTAAGCAACCACCTTGAACACCATAGTAACCGCCTAGCACCGCCCTAGCAACCACCCGGAACATCATAGCATCCGCCTAGCAATGCCCTAGCAACCACCCAGAACACCATAGCAAGCGCCTAGCAACACCCTAGCAACCACCCAGAACACTATAGCAACCGCCTAGCAACGCCCTAGCAACCATTAGGAACACCTTAGCAACCGCCTAGCAACGCCCTAGCAATCACCCAGAACACCATAGCAACTGCCAAGCAACGCCCTAGCAACAACCCGGTACACCTTAGCAACCACCTAGCAACCACCCAGAACACCTTAGCAACCGCCTAACATCTCCTTAGCAACCACCCTGAACACCATAGAAACCGCCTAGCAACCACCCGGTACACCTTAGCAACCACCAAGCAACACCTTAGCAACCACCCGGTACACCTAAGCAACCATCTAGCAACGCCCTAGCAACCACACAGAACACCATAGCAACCACCTAGCAACGCCCAAGCAACCACACAGAATACCTTAGCAAACACCCAGCAACCTAGTTCAGTGGAATTGGAGTCAGGAAATTGGAGATTGGAGGACTACTTGGGCCTGATCATGTTCGCACACACACAATAAACAGCTATAGTAGTTTGGCTTCAGCTTTCACAGACAGCAGCCATAGCAGTTTGGCTTCAGCTTTTAATTTTCTCCACATTTTAAAATTTCTGGGCATTACTTACATTTCCAGTTACACTGATATTAAATACTTTTTTCCAAGTTTTACAACTATTCACACTTATTTCAAGAGCCTTTCTACTCTTTCATATTTTCAGCAATTCATGGTAACATTACAATCATTCACACTTTCAAAAATTTGACTTTTATTCAAACAATTTCTGTCTTAACTCTGCAGTTGCGATGAGCATCAGCAGCTTCAGCAGACAGCAATCCCACTTGCAGTTTCTTCACAAACTGCCTTTTCTAGTTACCATTAATATCCAGCATCAATAAAATAACCACACGCTGTAGGTAAAGGGGAGCTCTTGAACTGGCAGAGGTTAGATTCAAGCTAATATTCAGGCAAAGACAACCAGAAGCACTTGTTGAAATATATAAAAGGGTTCATCATGTTTCAGTAGCAATGAACTTGCAATCAATACCACTTGAATACAACAATAAACACACAGGAAGGATTAAATAGCGGTTTAAAGAGGTTGTGTGTGCAAGATGGCGTTGAAAGTGACAAATCAGGGCTGGAAGAGCTTCTCCAGTAGGCATCATAGCTAGCTAGCTGTACCTAAGTGATTGCTTTTAGACTCACTAGCAAGCTAGCTAACGTCTCTAAAATCTGCAAGCACACTTGGGTTGCAGTTGCACAACACTGCCGCGAAGCCTCGGATAAGTTCATGCATATTACAGCTAGCTCAGTTAATAGAGTTGGGGCAAAAATCAAATCATATTGCTTTAATGTGATGATCATTTACACATATTTTCCTTAGTTAACGTTAGCTAGCATACTAGCTGCAGAGATGGCTACATCCAAAGTGCAACATAGCCTACTGCGCGAAGGCACACAATACATAGCAGCCTAGCCATCATGACATTATCAGTAAGCCTCCGTGCGTACAAGCGCTACCCAGAAGCTGATTGGTTGGTATGCAAATAAGGAACATGGTTTCCGTTCGCGCCCCTAATGAGTGACGCCCTAGCGGAAGACCCGCCTTGATGAGAGACGCTGACAGATTGCATTTTAATTTTCATTGTGTCCAAAAAAGAGCGTGGTGACAAGTATTTGAAAATGCAATGGACTGGGAGGCGCTGTTTCCCTTACTGCGTTTGAATATTGTCCCATGTATTGCAGGATAAGTCTTTGAAAATGAAATGTCAAATGTCGTCATCGTTATTATGTCATTATTATTTCCAAGTGATTAGAAAACAGCATTTTCATTATCATGTTGACCCTAAAAGAGCGTGATGACATGTAAATGTAAATGCAATAGGCTGGGGGTGCTGTTTTGCCTATTGCATTTGAATATTGTCCACTTTATTGCGGAGCATGACATTGAAAATGAAATGTCAAACAGCTTTTCATTATCATTTGAATATAGTCATAGATTTCCCATATGTGTATGTGAAAATGAAAGTGATCATTGGATTAATGCATTTTCAATTTAATATTATCTCAAATAACTCATTCATAAGTGGAAAATTATAATGCAATAGTAGGATTACGTTTTCATTTGAATATTGTCCACTTTGGGCTTCCATATCGGATATTTAACAGGTCAGCAATGCAGCAGTGTAGAGTAAATATCTGCAATTGCCAGACAAATTCTCTTTTAAATACCGAAGTTTTACAATCAGTACAACAGTAAGATCCAGTACATTAAAACCAGCAAGTAAAGAAAAACACAGCTCAAAGTATACAGTAATAATTACATTCAAAAATCAACAATTAGCATTGAATCGCGCGTTTCATATTCTAGCTAAGATCTGCCCAGAGGCAAATTACCTTACTTGGGATCACTACCGAGTGAGTGACCCAGTTCTCCAGTGTCAGTGACTGTGTCCGAGTGAAGGCTCGGGCGGCGGTCTTTCTTTACTTACCGCTCGTCAGCGGACAGGAAATGGTGTCTGCTTTTCCAGGCACAATGATGCGCGGGAAAATGCAGAAAGTTCGTCGACTTGTTGATTGGAGAATAGCAAAAAAGGGAATCTGGTCGCCTTTTCGTTTCTTCAAAAAGTTTAAGTTTAAGTTTAGAAAAAAAAATTCCACTGTCATCTCCCAGTGTAAATTCTTTCAACCGGTTATTGAAGATACGCCTAGAAGCAACTTGAATGATTACAGAGCAGAACGTAGTTAATCTTTCAGGGCCTGAATTACAGCGCGGGATTGCGGGTATTGCGCGCAATTTAATTGATTCCCGCAAATCCAACACTTATAATGAGGGGAATTCCCGCAGACATTTACAGCAATGTATATTCATATTCAACCAATGTCTGCAGCGGTGCTTACTGCAGGACGACTGGCCGCAACTGCTGTGTCCAACTGTTTGACTTTGACCCTGAACACACCTGTAGCTCTCTCTGTACCTCCTGCTAGCACAACACAAACAAGCTAACAGTGATATTAAGTTTGAGGAAACAAACACAGACCGCTGGCTAAAACGTTAATCTACATCATCTGAGGCGGAACCTGCTCAGAAAAAAACAGCGGAGCCCGAAAATCTAATGAAAACTGCGCCATGTGATGTCAACATTAACAACGTTAATCCTCAGACAGGTTACTGTAATATTACAGTATATGAACGGCTCCAACTAAACAACGGAGATATTAATGGCGCAATTGTAAAATGCTGCGGTACTGCGTTTTATCAGCTGATGTTACAAAACATCAATATTAAGTCACTCAGATGTTTCTCTTTCAGCAGGTCCTGAAGAGAGTGAGGCATTCAACAAAAACTTGATGCTAATGCGACTGAAACCGAATATAACTACTTAACTGTATAATACTATATGACTTGTAATTATTCTAAAATATAGTTCAGAGAATAACTTAACTACACTGGCCTAACCCGTGCTATCTAATTCAATCCAATACAACAGCTCTAAATTCTACATTTATGAAGCTCATACATTTTTTGACAAGAAGGGGAAAATTCTGCTTTGTGTTTATTATTGAGTGATGGAGGTGTATTAGGGTGCATTATATTGAATGGCGTTCCTAATATTTTGTCCACTCCATTAACATTCATGAGGTGGGCAAAATATTAGGAACACCATTCAATGTTATGCACCCAAGTACACCACCACCACTTAGTATAACCTCAGTAATAATAAAAGTGGAATTAACACTTTTATTGACAATGTCAACAAAAATTGAAAATGTATGAACTTCAGAAAAAACGCAGAATTTATAGCGGAGCTGTTGTATTGGATTGAATTTTATTGCACAGGTGTTCCTAATGAAGTTGCAGGTGACTGTAGTTCAGAGAATCAAACTACTGAAGTATATAGTAAATAACTAATTAACATATAATATAGTTCAGAGAATACCTTAAATTGAAGGAAAGTGACAGAATACAATCAGCAGTAAGAATAGGATAAGGTGCGACCTATAGTCCCCCCCAACAAAGTAAAATCCCCCCTATATGAAGCATTTAAGGGGGGGGGGGAATCCCCCCTATTTTGAAAAATGAATTTCAGGCCCTGTCTTTAAAGGGGACCTATTATGCTATTTTTCCAAGTTTATATTTTGGTCTTTGACTCCCCTAGAGTACTCCTGATCGCGCAAAGTAAAGAAAGGGTACTTATTTCGCTCATACTGCTCTCCTCAAAAAACCCCATTTGTAGTCCATAGTACTCTCTGCCTGAAACGACTCATTGGGGTGGCTCTTCCGCTATGGCCCCCACTCCCCGTGTGCCCACTTTCTTCTGACTGGCCAGCTCTGTGGAGGGCGGATCTAGGCGGGACGAGGCAGCAGAAAGCAGTTTTCCTGGTCCGGCTCCAGAGTGAAACTGACGCGTCTCCCGAAGGACTCGACGGGCATATTCTGCAATCTAACGCAGTACATGTGTATAGATCTAATGAAATTAACTTGTTCTAATAAATGCAACGGCAAAAGTGGAGGACGCAGTGCGAAAGTCTGGCAGCTCAAGCACGAATTTGCTATCGGCAACAGTGGTGAGTACAGCGGTTTTTCTACTCTGTAGCTAGGATGCAGGGAAAGCTAGAATCCACCCCATATAGACACATTTGTAGAACGGGTCGACATGCCCAAGTGTAGACCGGAGACCGTAGAAATCCGGTGGGTCTGAGTTTAGAGGGATACATGAACAGTGAGGAGCAGCTAAAAGTGGACCAACAGCTTATGGACTGCTTCGGTGTGTTTTAGGACCTGCTGGTTCGTGTGCATAGATGTGGTGTGTTGTTAGCGTGGAGAAACGAACAGCTTCCGCGCTGGTATGTGACGGAGGGGCAAAAGCTCCAGGCTAAACAGCCTTTTCGGAAATTGCCCGTGGTAATGGTTTACTTATTGCTTTGGAATGACCAGCTTTTCCTCGTGGAAAATGGGCGCATTATGGATAGTGTGCCAGAGCTAAATAGAGCTCCGGTTATGTTATGAACATAATACAAGTTTTACAGACTGTAAGTTCCGTCTGTGTGAACCGTTGCTTATGTGGAGCTAGCAAATCGATCGCTTTTTCAGGAAAGAATTTAATATTCAATCGATGGCAATGCAGAGAACTTGTTTGTTATACCGGACACGTTATAGCCTGTGCGCTTCCCTATTGCTTTCACCGGTAGCATCAGAGAGCTTGCCCAGACATTGGAGATGTATCAGGCTGACCCCGGTCATGGATAAGTAAAGCGATCGTTTCATAAGCACCCAAAAACGCACGCCAAGCTCTGCAAAATCTACGTCTGGTCTAACTGCAGCCCAACTCGGCAGACACATACAGCACCTCTCCGGTTAGCTTCAACTGTAGTGGCTACAATCAGGCAACGTTATGATGAAACTGTCACATTGATGCTTACCGAAGTAACACAAGCATACCGATCATAATTGCTGCATATAAGTTAACCAGGAGCATTTTTAATTAGCAGAGCACGCGAACTAACATGCAGTAGCTGATAAGCGGTCATGACTTTGAATGTAATCTGTCGCGCGAAAAATTTGTTTCGCGTCCGGTGTGAAAGCTGCTTAACGTGCCCATAACGCCTGTATTCGCGTCTTTGCATTGACTTTGGATGTAGCTAATCTGTCGCGCGAAAAATTCGTTTCGTGTCCAATGTGAAAGCAGCTTTATGGATAGTACGCGACAGCTAGAGAGAGCTCGGTTATGTTATGAACATAATACAGGTTTTGCAGACCGTAAGTTCCGTTAGCGCGGACAAGTTGCTTATGTGGAGCTAGCGAATCGATCACTTCTACAGGAAAGAATTACCTATTTAATCTCCGCCTTTTTCGGCTTTTTATTAGCCACAGCAATTTCTAAAGGGGGATGAAATTATGTTAAGGTAGTGCAGAGAAATCATTTGTAAACCGGTAGAGCTTCTGCATTTCGCATTGCTTTCACGGTAGCACCAGAGAGCTTGCTCAGACATTTGTGAAGTATCCGGCTGATCCCGGTCATGGATAAGTGAAGCGATCGCTAACTTTAGAGGCTACAATCAAGCAACGTTATGATGAGACTGCCACATTGATGCTTACCGAAATAACACAAGCATAACGATCAGAATTACTGCATATAAGTTAACCAGGAGCATTTTTAATTAGCACGGCACGCAAACTAACATGCAGTAGCTGGTAACCGAGCAGTCATAACCACAGAGACAAACCCTTGCAATACAGGTTTTACAGACAGCAAGTTCTGTTACTGTGAACAGTTGTACCAAGCATCCAAATTACAAACAAGTATTAAAAGTTAGCTTCAAATGAGGTTTATGTTCACACACCTTCTGTAGAATTTCCCCTGATATCACTCTTGCATATTTAGGACACAAAAATTAGCAACAGTAACTTGGCTACGTTAGCCGCTGTGCTATAGCCACAATCAACTGGCTATCACGTCAGGTTGGCTTATGCAGTAAAAGCAACTTACAGCTTCTGTGTCTGTGAGTCACGGACAGTCGCGACCGATACAGGCTTTATCTTCAGATATTTTACAAAGCCTGCGTTTGAGGCCAGTTGTTAGTGCTAACTATCGCTAGCGGTCCTGCTAGCCACCCGTAACACGTTAGCTTCACTTACATTATTTGCTGTTATATGGTTACTTACAGCTTGTGGCTCCGAGCGCTTGATCGATGCAACTGCTTCAGGTTTGAGAAGCAGCTGAAAGGCTTATCCTGTGTCGAATTATCCTTTTATTAACAAAGCTGTCTTTGGTGAAATGCTGAGCACAATCAGCTAACGTTCCCCTTGGCCATGGCTGTTTGCTGCCAGCAAACAAAAAAAGCTACCCACTGATTTCTGGTGGCATCGTCTTTTGGAAGAAAAATAGTTGTTTTTCTTCGCGTCCAAAAGTAAACGGACAAGCAGCTTTGGGAGAGATACTGACAAAATTGCACCTCAAATGATCTGCAGTTCTTCTTTTGTATTTCCAAAAGTGTAGACGCTACTAAGGCATAGTATGATCTGCCGTTGTTAGTGCCTGCTAGAATAGTTTCCGGTGTGGGCAGGTCCAGCGCAGTGGTTGGCTCTGGCTAGGTCTGTACTAATTGGACAGCACAACCTGACGTCAGGTTTTGCCCAGATCTCGTGAAGATCTCGGGAGGAGCTGTTCAGAGAGGAAATCACGCTCACGAAATCACTTTCTTGGATTATGGCAAAACCCCTGTATCTTATGTTTGAAAACTTTTCAGAGGTTGAGCATGGACAACGAGGTTGAGCATGGACAACCAATATTATAACATTACTAATATGTATTTAAAGAAGGGTCAGCATAATAGGTCCCCTTTAACTCTGCCGTGGCCAACTGGAGAGGTCTGAAAACTTTGTTCTTTGTTCTGTTCCGACAAGACATTTCAGTTAGATGGATTGCGCACCCCTGGTCTCTATTAACTCCGCCATGGAAGTCCAGAGAGAAAGGACAGTGCTTTGCTTGTTGCTCTTATAGGGGTTTTGACGTCATTAGGCTTAATTGCATTAGAGATAATGCTTTTGGAGTTCTGGGAAATGTAGTTAAAATGGCTGTTCTTTGTGGTTTGCAGCCATTTTGGCAGGCTTTGGCCCTACATAATCAATATTGAGATTTTCTGTCTTTTCACATCAATGTTACGCCATAAAAAGACCAGAGTGCCGTCCATCAGTTGATGAATGTAAGAGTGAAAATTCCAACACAGGTCACTTAACCACAAACAAAAAGAAAACAGGCCTGAAATACTTCATATCACATATCACCATTTTATAATTTCTATCAACCTTGTCACAGAATGAGGTTGTTGAAGGGTCAAAAAGACTGAAGCCCAAGGTGATCTTAGTAACACATATATAAGACATAATAAAAAACATAATGAAGAAAATAGCATGAACATCTGTTGAGATATTTCACACCAAAGGTGTGGCAATAGGTGGCAAAAAATGTGTTATGACCATAAAGAACGCCCTCTATATCCATGCGTCTGAAACAGCCCAACTCGAATTTATGTTAATAAGGTAGAGGGGTTACTAATCGCATCGCAAAAATGAACATGTTTTTAAAACCAGAATTAAGGCCTACTTAACCAGCGCATGCACATGTTCCACTGCTAAAACCTGCTAATGTATTATTCTTGTAGTTCTTGCTTGTCATTGTCTGTTGCTGTTTTCTCTGTGGAACTTTAATGCTGCTATCTTGGCCAGGACTCCCTTGAGAAAGAGATTTTTTATCTCAATGGGTTTTATTCCTGATAAAGGTTAATGAAAAAATAAATAAAAAAATAAATAAATAAAATAAAAATTCTAGTCAATCCATCATAAACATCCTTAATATCACAAGCAGAAATGTACTGACTGTAACTCATTGCTCGGTTTCTTTTCTGTGTGGAGATGAAAGAGAATTTTTGGACTCGCTTCGATGAACCTTGAGGTTTCTTGTGTAAGACGTTACACCAGGTTACACAGTCTCACTTGTGCTTCAGTAGGCCGACTGCATTGCATCACTTGTTTGTCTGGGATGCACTTCTTGGATTGCATCACTGACAAACAATATATTGTTAGAACAGGGAGAGGGGGGCACTTGTCTGTTCCCTCCTTTTAGCCCCTCCTTGTTTTACTGCATATCTATTCATCACAACACAAACCTACTCCCCTCACCCTATCCCCTATATACTGGACTTTTTGCACACCCACCCATCCTCAAATATAATCATGTGGTGACAGGGTACTGTACAGTCACACCAAGTGCTATTGCTCCCTCATTTAATTTGTGATTGGCTGTAAGATATACTGTTCATTTTCCACTCAAATTTATATATTAAGATGAACTGGAACGAGACTGCAAAAAAAGATAAATTCTCAGGACACAGGCAATAAGCGCTGTCTGACCTTAAGGAGTGTTGATCCACTGCAGTGTCTCAGGTGAGTAAATAATTCTTTCTTATGGTTTGATGAACCCATCTTTCATTTCTTTAGGAGTGTTTGAAGCAGACGTGTGAGAATTCTTTATGAGTGAGAAACTCATGCAGATTGTAGTGCGATGGACCCTAAAGGTAAAGCTTGTTTTTTGGTACTGTCTCCAATGTCGGGAGGCTCCAGTGCAGTTTCAAAGGGCGAAGACTGGTTTCTCTGAAGACGGACAGTTTTCCCAGGGTGGAGATAGTCTTCCCAGAGAACAAAATTATCCTTCAGTGCCACAATACTGCAAAACTGTGCCAGGCTCCCTTGACAGGAATAATTTCTCAAACAATAGGGCTTGATTCTGCACAAATTAGGCCAGCTTAAGTGTTACCATTTTTGTCATGCAGTAAATGCGTTATGATTAAGAATAAAGCAGGTAAAAGAATAATGCAAAATGATGCTTGAATCAGCAAAAACATAAGAACATGATTTAGCCCCGTTAGTTAAAGTGGTGAGGACCATTGTCCTGTTCAGGTCGGCTTGACTGTGTAACATAAATTCACTTTCTTTTCTCAGGACCATCAACCCTCAATCCTGCTACGTTAATGAAAACCAAAATGAACACCTCTGACATCAACTCTAGCCTTCAGTTCAACCACTCCTCTTCAGGATCCAGTCCCCCACTCGGGAATGCGAATGAAGGATGCATTCAATCACTTGGTTCGGATTCGTTTGACTTTTTTGTCGCGGTTTTCAACATTGTGGTGGGCTACCCTGCTAACATCATGGTGATGTGGCTGGTGTCCAGAAAGAAGTCTGATTGCTCCACCTCTGATATTTTCATCTTAAACCTGGCCATCGCTGACGCCTCCTACTGCATGATGTCCTACATCACTCTTTTAGGCTACAAAATGTTCCAAATCAGCAATTTCTTGAAGTTGCATGCCTTTGCCTACGGGATCAAAGACACCACCTCACTCTTCCTCACCTGCATTTGCCTGGATCGTTATGTGGCCGTGGTTCACCCCATTGTATTCAGCAGCATCAGGGATAACAAGATCAGGGTGGCTTTTTCCATGCTTGTTTGGGGATTCATATTACCCTATGCCTTCAGTAGGTCATTGGAGTTGGTAGGTGCATCTAACATTTTGTCTGGGCTGATCCTGCTGACCTTTGCCATCATGGTTTTTTGCAACATTTCCATAACATGGAGTCTGAGAAAATCGGTCTTTGGCAAGGAAAAGATGCACCCCATGAAAAAGAAAGCCCTCAGAACAGTGCTAATCGCCCTAGCCATCACAGTCTTTCATTACCTGCCAATAGTTATCGTCTTACCCGTAACACTTTACTATTATTTCCCTGAATACTGTCAGGTTGAACGGATTGCCTTGGTCCTCATGGACCTCAGTTCCAGCACTGAGCCCCTAATCTACATCTCCAAGATGGAACAGCTGCCATGCTTCAATAATTTGCCCTGCATCTGCTGCCAAAGCCCTTCTACTGAGCCAAATAATGTTAGCGCATGAGATGTATGCCTGCATTTACTTTCTATGTACAGCCTTGAAAATTAGTTCATGAAACAAAGCAACAATGTTAAGTTAGTGATAAGCAAACAACTCTAGCTTTGGTATGACTGCCATTCGAAAATAAACAACCATAAACAAAGCTGTAACTGCAGGCATTGATTAAAAAAAAAAAGTGTAAATTATTTGAGTCTCCTCAATGCCTACAACACCATGGTTCAACATTATAGAAATTAAACATTGAACATTTTGATTATTTAAAAATGAATATGTGCAATCTAGCGATTCAATTTGAGGAGGCCAAATATTTCTGGAATGTGTAGACAATAATTATTACCAACTTCCAACTTTATTATATCAATTTATCATCATGGTTTTTTTATTGTTAGGCAAACCCATACTGCAAATCGAGTTTATATTAATAGACATGTCATTGGCTTAAGCTAAGATATGCCTTATTGAACCCGTGGGGTAATTTGTCCTCTGCATTCGACCCATCCTATTTTTGGGAGCAGTGGGCAGCCGTGGACCAACTCCAGTTCTAAACTGGTCAGGGGTACTGGTTGGAGTGTTCCTATGATGCATATTTTTGTGGGTTGGGAAACCGGACTACCCAGCGAAAACCCACACGAATACGGCGAAAACATGCAAATTCCACACAGAAAGGCCCCAGGCCTGAATCAAACCCACGACCTTCTTGCTGTGAGGCGACAGGGCTAACCCACCCACTATCTCTGCAACTATCTACAAGTTTTGTAGGTAATTCATGCAGGATTGCAGTACATTGCTGCAAATTTAGCATGTTTCACAGTTTTAATACAACATTATCATTGTTAGTACCCCATCTCTGTAATGGATGAAACCATGCCCTTCTTCCAGTACCAACTATGTATTGCCCTGTGCTTTTTCATTTGCATTCGTTTATATCAGTCCACATCTATTGGGCATTTACTACAAATGCCAATTCCAATGAAGTTGGGAAGTTGTGTAAAACGTGAATAAAACAGAATACAATGATTGGCAAATCCTTTTCAACCCATATTCAATTGAGTAGACGACAAAGACAAGATATTTACTGTTCAAACTGATACTCTTTGTTTTTTGGAAATAATCACTCATTTTGAATTTGATGCCTGCAACATGCATCATTAAGAAATTAAGAAATTAGGAAGGGGGCTAATAATTTTTCACAGCACTGTATACATACTGTTGATAAAAAATGATTTTCCCCCTTCTTGATTTCTTATTTTTTTGCATATTTGCAAATTTAATGGATTAAAATGTAACTTGTTTTTCCCAGATCATCAAACAAATTTTAATATCAGCCAAATATAAGCCAATTTAAATAAAAAATTTTTTTTAAATGATTATTGCATTTATTGAACAAAACAGAACGCTACCAAAATAAACCTGGCCCTATGTGGAAAAACACAATTGCCACGATAAACCTATTAAAAATTATTTTCATCAGAAAAAAAAAGCAATGCCAGTTTGCATTTAATGCAACAAGTTCTTTCAAATTGCTTCTAATTTTTGAAGAATGTTTCAATTCAGCCACTAGGGTTTACAGGCCATGAACGACCTTACATCATGCCAAAAATTTCTATTTTGGTTTCATCAGGCCCTCCAAAACGTTTATTTTGTTTTTTGCAGGTTCCCCCAAGGTGTTCTGTTGCAAATAAATTTCATTTGAGCTTGAGGTCATGATGTGATGGTTGGACATTCTCATTCAGGACTTTTTTGGTAGAGAACAGAATTCATGGTTCCAATTACGTGCAAGTCATCCAGCTCCTGAAGCAGCAAAGCAGCCCCAGACCATCTACCACCACCATGTTTGACTGTTGGTATGAACTTTTAATGAAATGCTGCATTTTTTTTACACAAATACAAATTCCGTACCTTCCAGAAAGTTCTATCTTAAGTCCACAGAATATTTAACTAATAGTCTTGGGGATCATCAGGATGTTTTTTTGGAAATTTGTGAGAAGAGCCTTTGTGTTATTTTTGGTCATCAGTGGTTTTGCCTGGGAAGTCTCTTGGATGCCATTTTTGACCAGTTGTCTTTCTATTGTTGAATCATGAACACTGACTTTAACTGAGGGAATGAGACCTGCATTTCTTAAGATGTTGTGAGTGGGTTGCCATTCCTTGAGTCATCGATGAGATCTTTGATGCAAAGTAATTTTAATTATGGTCTTAACAGAGGTTCACCACTGTTCAAATTTTCAAATTTGTGGATGATGGCTTTCAAGGTTATGGAATCCCAATGCTTTGTGACCTGATCTTTACCTTTGTTATCTTTGTCCAGTATTAAAATTTGTTTGATGATCTGAAATATTTCAGTGTGACAAATATGCAAAAAATTAAGAAATTAGGAAGGGGGCTAATAATTTTTCACAGCACTGTATACATAGTTGATAAAAAATGAATATACCCCCCTTCAATATTTTTTTGTCTTATTGTGTCACAGAATGCAAATTTAATGGATTAAAATGTGACTTGTTTTTCCCAGACCCAAAGAACACAACATACCATATGAAGCCAGTAAAATTATTTTAATTTAAAAAAAAAAAGTGCATTTAATGAACAAAACTGAAACTTCCTAATTTTTGAAGAATACACCCCTGAGTCACTACTTGGTGGAAGCACCTTACATGCCAAAAAGTTCTATTTTGGTTTCATCAGACCACAAAAGGTTCGGCCAGTTTGTTGCAGGTTCCCCAAGGTGTTCTTCTGCAAATTTCAAGCGGGTCTCCTGGTGGACTTTTTTGAGAAATGTCTTTTTTCTTGCCACCCTTCCATACAGGCCAGTGTGCTATCTTATAGATATAGTTGTATGATGCACACGTTTCTCTCTGTTGGCCATAAAATCCTGGAGCTCTTTCGATGTTGCCGTTGGATTCTTGGTAGCCTCTTTGACCAGTTGTCTTCTCTCCCGGTCATCCAGTTTCGACGGATGCTCTGATTTTGGCAGACTGTGAGTGGTGCCATTCACTTTCCATTTCTTAATTATGGTCTTAACAGAGGTCCAAGGTATCTTCAAAGCCTTAGAAATCTTCTTATATCCCTCACCTGATGTGTACCTTTTTCTCGGACTTCTTTTCAGAGATCTTTGGTCCCGGACCTTTTCAGTGAGACTCTTTTTGCATACTGAGGACCATGTTTTATTCTGCCTTTCAGTGAGACTGCTTTTGCATACTAAGGGACCATGGTAAACAGCTGTTTTTACTCTGCCTTTCAGTGACACTGCTCTTGCATACTAGGGGACCATGGTAAACAGCTGTTTTTATTCTTCCTTTCAGTGACACTGCTCTTGCATACTAAGGGACCGTGGTAAACAGCTGTTTCTATTCATGTCATCAAGTTCATTGCTGTGATTACACACAGGTGTGGGGCGATTAGCTATGGTTTGGTCTTGAAGGCAATTTGTCATTTCCTGAGACAGTTAATTGGATGATTCAGTAAAGGGGATGGATACTTATCAAACCAATTTATTGCAATTGTTCATTTGTAATTAATGTTAAAACAACTTTATAATTGGTTTGTCACTTTGAAATGGTTAAGTACTGTATGTAAATTTCTAGGAAAAACACATGGATTAATTGCACTTTAATTACAGGCTATACGTATGTCAAGTAAATCTGAAAAAAATGTTCAGTGGGTGTATTAATTTTCTATCCACTGTACCCACATACATGCATACACATATACACTACCGGTCAAAAGTTTTAGACCACCCCAATTTTTCCAGTTTTTTTAAAATTGAAATTCAAGCAGTTCAAGTCCAATGAATAGCTTGAAATGGTACAGTGTTTAAGTGGTGAACTGCCAGAGGGTAAAAAAAGGTAGTTACCCAAAAGTGAAAAATAATGTGCATTTCAGAATTGTACAAAAAGGCCTTTTTCAGGGAACAAGCATTTCTGCAGCAATGGAGGTTGATCAAGCCCAGAAAGTTGGTGCTACCAATTCCTAAAGGTGTCCCAACTTTTCTTGATTACTTCAACCCCCTCTGTCTGAACCAAAATGGCTACCACAGCAATCTGCAGCACCATGCAGTACCCTCTGGTATGCGCCTAGTTGGTCAGGGGTTCATCCTACAGCGATATAATGACCCAAAACATAAGTCCAAGCTCTGCCAGAACTACCTTAGGAAAAAAGAACAAGATGGTAAGCTTGAATACATGGAGAGGCCAGCACAGTCTTCAGACTTAAACCCCATCGAGATGGTTTGGGATGAACTGGACAGAAGAGTGAAAGCAAAACGACCTTCAAGTGCCACACATTCATGGGAACTTCTGCAACAGAGTTGGGAAGAACTTTCTGGAGAATATTTGATTTCCTTTGTAGAAATAATGCCATGAGTGTGTCCAGCTGTTATATCTGCCAAAGGTGGCTACTTTGATGAGTCAAAAGTTTAGAAAACATTTTGGTTTTTGATTTTTTTTAATCTCATTGTTTATTTGATCTATGCTTTCATTTCAGAGTACAATGAGACATTAGACTACGTAATTTGAATAAAAAACTGGAAAAATTGGGGTGTTCTAAAACTTTTGACCGGTAGTGTATAGATGTACATACAGTGTGTCCCCAAAAAAAAAAACCAAGAATAAATGGTTAATACTATAACAATTGCTTAACATTCTTTTATTAAAACTAGCATTCGGTATTACAAAACTATGTCTTCTATCTCATGATGTCAAGTAAGTGGATGTTGTGCTGCACTCAACTGAACAACAATGACACTTTTGGAATAAGTCAGCAACCACTTTGCACCAGATTGCAAAAAATGATCACAGGCCTAAACACGGATGAACCTGGATGATCAGTTTCACCTTTTCATTGTCAGAGCTATTAGTGCTTTCGGTTACAAAATGTGCACTGCTTTAAATGTAAACCCTACGAGCTGCATGACAGATGTGCACAAATCATGTAGCTGACAACGAGTTCTGACAACGATGCCCGACTAATTTTGTTTTCTTTGTATGATGTGAAAAAGTGCACAGTTGTGTAATAAATAGTGCTGATTAGTTTTATAGATTCTAAGTTTTAACAGAACACTTCTCATTTTATTTCCAGTTTCCCTTTTTTCGGGACACACTGTACATATACATACATACATACATATACACATATTCACAGACACACATATGTATGATGATAACAATAACAATACATGTCCACAGAAGATGAAATGCACAGCGAGTACCTTCCACCTGCATATACAAACAATTAAAACAGGCAACATAAAAAACATGTAAAATCAATGTCCTCATTTAGGCCTGGACAGTGCAAAGCACTGAGGTAGATGGAGGCACTCTCTCTCCCTGCCTTACCCATCATTCTGTCTGTACCTGGCTATTCAACCTATCCACTCCCATTGTTATCTTTTGAATGTCCCTCCAACCCCCCCTCTGTTGATCATTCATTGGTTTTCTCTGCCATTTTTCCTTTGTATCCGATCAGTTCTATCATTACTGTAAAGACCAGCCCTCCTTGTTTCAGCATAAATCTCTGGGCCTCCATCTTTAGAGGCTCTTGCCATGCTGGTACCAGACAGAGCCACAGACTTCAGCAGTTGGTTTTCATTGGTATGATTCACCACTTGTTCACAATTTTACCAATACAATAAACTTGATAAAAGACTAGTTGTTGTAATCTCTTGGTTCTACGACAGCACCCAAGTGATGAATCCAGAAAACTTCCCTTTGCTTAAGTTTCTGGATTCTGTCACCACCTTTGACCAAACGTCCAATGTGTTCGATGGCCTCAATGCGCAATAAAGAGTCATTAGCATTATAAAACTGGCGAAAATGTATTGCCGTAGGGTATTCTCACTTCTTTTTGCGTATTGCATATTTATTCTCAGCAAGGCGATCCCTCAGGCGTCCTGTAGTGCGGCCAATGTAAAAATAACCCTCCACCCATAGGCAACACAGACGACATGTGACAAACGCAGTTAATAAAATTCCTTACACTTTGTTAGTCTGACCATCAACAAAACTTTTGGTCTGCATTGTCACAATGGGGGCAATGCAAACATTTAAATGTGCCAACTGGTTTGGTCAGCCAAGTGCCTTTTTTGTCTGGTGGAAGATAGGAGTGCATAAGTTTATCCCCAAGAGTGGGAGCACGTCTAAAGGACGTAACAGGAGGTTCAGGGAAAACTCAATCGAGAAGAGTGTCACTCTCAGTAACTGACCAGTTTTTTTAATGATGCATTTGATATTTTTCGGCATGTGTGCTACAAGTAGTGACAAAGAAAGGATGGGATTGGCTGGACTGTTTACATCTGTTTTTTAGTATCCCACTGTAGTGATTGTGCCCTGTTCCATGCCTGTTCAGTCATCTTGGGATTATAAGCACTATCTAAAAACCTACTAGACATGGAGTCCGCCTGTGCTACAAAATCAGCTTCCTGGTCACAAATGTGCCGAAGGCCCATTTGGCCCGAAATTGGCCAAATGGTATATTTTCTTTGCGGTGGCGAGGATTAAAAGAGTCAGCCCGCAGGATGGTGTTGCAGGAAGAATTCTTCCTAAAAAGACTGGTATGTAGACGTCCCTCAGTCCCCTTATCGATCTCTAATTCCAAAAAATTAATCCTGTGCTGAGAGTTATCAATATAGAGTCTTATATTAAGGTTAATAGAATTCAGATATCTATGAAAGTCCAAAAGTTCAGTGTCACTGCTATTAAAGACCAAATACACGTCTTTTGTGAAAGGACCGTACCAGGTAATGCAATGATGGAAAGGTTTAGCAGGATTCAAAACACATTTCTTTTTTCACAAGCCAAAGTATAAACAGGCATAATTGGGAGAAAAACAAGAACCCAGAGGGACACCAATCTTTTGAATGTTCACTTCATCCATAAACAAGAAGACATTATTGTGAATAACGCAATCAGTCAATTTCAAAACAAAATCGGAGGGTGCGGAGCGTCCACTGTCTGAAAGGTAATGATGAAAAGCATTTAGTCCCCCCTGGTGGTCAATATTAGTATACAAGCTTTCCATATCCATGGTAACGAGAAATTGAGAGCCAATATCAGTCAAGGTGGCAAGACTATTCAGCACACTAATAGTGTCCTCAATAAAGGATAGAAGTTTCCTCACTAAAGTTCTAACCCATAAATCCATGAATATATTTACAACCCCAATTCCGAAATAGTTGGGTCAAAGTGTACATTGTGAATAAAATCAAAATGCAATGACTTTCAGATTACATGAGCCAATATGTTATTTACAATAGAACATAGATAACATTTCAAGTGTTTTAAACTGAGACATTTTACATTTTTACCCACAAAATGAGCTTATTTCAAATTTTATGGCTGCAACAGGTCTCAAAAAAGTTGGGACACGCTATTACAGTTAACAGGTGGAGCTGGGATGGGGGAGGGTTGCCAAGCGAGCTGTGCAAGGAGCTGCTTCTCAGGATTGCAACTTAAATCAGCCTGCAAATTAACTGTCAAACAATCATTAGACAGAAGTCAGATAACAGTCATAAGCATTTAGGCGACTCTCAGGTTGAAGGTTGAAGCAGCTGCTCTACGTTAATCGAGCTCGACTCCATGGCCCATCATCATTTTTGCCGAAGCTCTATTTTTACACCATGTTTTGCAGGTTTCAGCTTCTTGTCCTTCAGGTGTAAATTCTTGTTTCATGATGAATGTGCATTGCATTCAGGAGTTACACCCCATTAAAAAAATTGAATCCAAAGCCAAAAAATGAATTGATTTACTGGGGCAATGATATTCAAAGTAGTGACTGTTTTCATATAATATTTTAAGATATCGGTCTAAAGATGCTCCGAACCAAGTTTTGTACAAAGCAGATGAACCATCTTGGAGAAGGTACATTTCAAATATTTGATGAAAAATTCAAAATGCAGGAAAAACCGAGCCCATTTGGTGATGAAAGCTGGCATCATATGAGTCACTTGCCACCAGATCAGCCAACAGAAAAATTAAAATGCAATAGTAGGTTTTCAAACAGTAGAGGACAAAAATGTGAAGGCTTAGACTTGAATCCATCAAAAACACTACAAAATATTGAAATTAATAGTTTATAAGCTTTAAAAAGCAGTTTGGGTGTTTGGTTGTTCTTTTAGAATGAACTTATTACATAGGCCTCTAGATTACACCCAGCACAAAGCATAACACCAGTGTCTTTGCTACTATACGACCAATGCAGATAACATTTTCCCGTACAGCATCCATGCTGCATAAATAGCAAATGCATTTTTTCGCCAAATTGCACACCCATGGGTGTGTTGGTCTAAAAATGAGGTGTGGTCAGGCGCTCTGCTGGTATGTTGCTACATTGAGGTAGCATGAAGCTCTTCTTGCGACTGACCAACAAAGACCCAGTCAAAGGTCAATAGACAGTTTCTAAATTATAAGTGTAACTAGTTCTGGCAGGAAACTTGAGAAGAGCTACATCAGCTGACAGCAGCCTGGTAAGGTACCAGCCACGTCAGCATCAGCAGGCACACAACAATTGGAGGATACACATGAGGTAATAACAGCGGTCTATTTAAAAGACGTCAAGCTCACTCACTTCTGCTGATGTTTGCAATGACTTTTCATGCTATGCTCTTTGGTTTTTGCTTGGCTGTTATATTGGTGCTTATTTGCAACAGTCTCCCACTGTGCAGCTTGCTTTTGCACCTCATTGCTGTCATTGTTGGTTATTATGCTGCTATTTTGTTTTTGCTCAGTTTACAATGCATTGTTGCTAGTGCTTTTTCGTTGGATTATTGTTTTATGGCATTTATTCTCTCAATGTTCTCATGATTAATTGGTGCGTCTCATGAAACTGTATTACTACTGCAGTCAGATGCTTCTAAATTGTGTTTAGAGTTGCAAATGGTAAAGTGCGCTTGAACTCCCTCAAAACGTTATTTCAGTTCGGAAACCCAGGATAATTCTGTTTCACATGAGGTTCCTCCAATAAGTCAAAATGACGGTCAGTGGACTGATTCAGTTGGAGACCTGGGGCCTATTGCACGAAGGCGGGATAGGGATTAGCCCAGGATCGGCACAGGATTAGCCTGATCTCAAGCTCCATTTCGGTTGCACAGAGCGTGTGAGCTAAGCCATGGCACTAGTTACTATGGAAACAAAGTCTATGGAGCTAGCCAGCTCCGGAGGAGGCTTGCGAACTAGCTAAGCTCCTGTCTCTAGCCAATTTCACCTCACCTCATTCAGCAGTCACCCAAATTGAAAATCACTGTCCTTAACAGTCAGTCTGAATTGTCCACTACACATTGCTATCTCAATTATAGTAGGCCCAGCATAATTATCTTAGAAATTTGTGACCATTGATGTCAGTAAAATAGCCAATATTTGATCATTATATTCAAGTATCCATGTAACAGTGACCATCGCAATTCAAATCAGTCCATTTTCCATGTCATCATCACATTTTTTATTTCTCAAGTTGAGACTTCCATCACATACAAACAGCAGTGCTGCTGCTAGCGCGGTCTTTTGGTAACCCCTCCGTCTTTATTCAGACTGCGATCGGCAAAATAGAGTCGTTGCCTTGGTGCTGGACACGAGTGCAGTGTCGCTCGCTTCGCGATACTGGAATAGAACATTTTCAGGAGGCTCCTTAACGTAATTTTCTCACGTTAACATTTTACTTTTTAATTTGAGTATGCCTCCATCAGAGGTGATTAAAAGCAGAAAGTGAACTCAACTAATCTGAAAACGTCTTCTAGATTGGACTATCAATTCAGTTTGTATCGGACAAAAAAGGGCTTGTAGCAGAATTGTGGTACATATATGGGACACAAATATGCTTCTCAAGATTTGTCAAACTTAGATTTTCCTTGACAGTTCTTGTGTGCATCTCATGCACAACCTCATTTGAAATGGTCTTGCTTGATTTTAAATCTGTCTGGCAGGCACGGTTTATCTCGTTCGCGGTAACGCTGAAGTGCATCAGCTACTCCTTTTCGACGGTGCTGAAACACCTCCCGAGTTTACTTTCACTTGAGTTTAGCTCACTTTAATACTCCTCTCAAATGTCTTGCACCATTCTGACGGAAACTGAAGGAATAGCAAGCGGAGGCATTTCAGAGATCCCATCGTCCCTCTGTCTGAACGCGGTCTTTGAGTGTAGCTGGCACATGCGTCTGCTGCAGCTACTTAGCGTCCATGGTGATGATCAGCGATTCTGTGATCAATCTCGGGGTCTATTTGAGGTAGCCATGTCTGCGCACCATGGACTGTATAAAAAGATGGACGAAGAAACCATGACGTCACCTATTGGTTTCAGCATACCATTTAGGAAGCCTCGATTTTGGCAATTTGAACAGCGCCATTTTTTCATTTTGAAACCAGATGTGATTTCTATTGGATGAGAGCATGAATTGAAGATCCAGGGAGGAGCGAGTGGTGGACCCACGTGTGGATCTGACCCTATCTGACAAAGACCAGAAGATAACCACGCCCCATAAAGCATATCTGGCTTTATCCTTTATTCTAGTCTATTTGGGACCATAATTTACAAAAATGAACATCATGATACATCGAAAGAGACATGAAACTTGCGATAGATACAATAAAATAATGTGGAAAATCATCATTGAAATAATATAGCAGGTGGGAAAGTAGGGTCATTTTCTCATAGACTTCTATAGCATTGAACTTCTTTCTGCAACCACTGACGTCCCCATCTGCTGGCGATTAAACAGAATGCAAGTTTCAGAGATTTCCGCATGGACTTCACTTTTCAGACCCGGGTGTTGCGTCCATCTTTTTATACAGTCTATGGCGCACGCTCAGCAGGATCAGCGGCAGCGGGCTTTACTTAGCCTATCCTCCTCCACCCGCTGTTGGCTTTGTGCAATCAATTAAAGGAGTTGTGTGAAGTAAGCAGGCATATCTTTTTCATTCAGTTTTTCTGTTTGTTTGTGACGAGAAACTCATTTCAAAACATTCTGCGTTGGAATTTTTTCAAAACCCCTCCGGTTTATGAGTAATGGCCCTAGCAACGCCCTGAGCAATGCAGACAAAATTCTTCGGCGATCTTCGGTAATCTCCAGCAGTTACGTCAAATCAAGAACAGCCATTGTCATGATTCACGGCACGCCATTGAAATTTCTGTTCATTCTTCACTGTTTTGGTGGCTTTGTGTTGAAAATCCTAGGATGCCTCAGCGGTGCGTCGTGATGTATAGTTCTCATTCAGCCCAACAGTTGTTTGAGTGGCCGAAGAACAAAGATCGGGCCATAAATGGAGCCGTTTTGTCAGTGCAAAGAGAGTGGATTTTATTGCGGTTCCGACGACTGTGATTTGTTGGCGGATGACTGTTTCGCCAACAAAATGGTTTATGATCAAGGGTTTGCCAAACGGTAAGTCGTATTTTGTATCCTATATAATAAAATTCAGTGACAAAGAGATAAGTTTCAGTTGAATTGGATGGACTTTGCTGCAAATGCAGGGCTCCAGACTCTCCCGCATTCCACATGAGATTTAGTGGCATATTCATGTTCCAGTGCTATATGTCAGCAATTATTCAATAAGCTCGTTTGTAAGAGATTCTCAGGCGGAATTGAAGTCCTTGTGCATGGAGATTTATCAGTTTCACATGCATCACAGTGGATTTCACCACTACAGGGTGAAATCCGCTACATGTAATTGATCGTGGCGCACCGCCACGGCAAAATAAAAGCCGCCACGCCAATGTAAAATGACTTTACATAAACTCCAAAAATCCTAAGGACAATCTGGTGTCACCAGTTCTCCTTGTTAAGTTAAAACGAGCGCTAATAATTCTTGACCGGTTGTCAATCATTTTGCTTGATGAACACGTTTTCCAATGAATAGCCTAAAAATTAGCCATCGGCAGTAAAACGCACTGCTTTCTTCTTAATGCATTGTGTGCAACGATTAGAGAACAAATATTTTGTTCACTTTGCAAAACGATAAACTACGATGTTAACTTCTATATTTGCTGTGAGCACATCCTGCTCTACTTAACTGCAGGGCTCCCAACTCTCCTGCATTCATGAGACAATGGCATATTCATGGTCCTGTACCATTGTCGGCAATTATTTAATCAACGCAATGCATGTGTTTAACGATCGTTCAAATTGTTTAAATGAAATAAGATCATTTGAAATGTTTTTATGCAATTCCGTTGCTTTCAACTCCTGAGTAAAGAAAAAGTGAGAAGTCTCGAGTCATAATTGATTTTCATGTTACTTGGTGAAATCCACCGTGACGCATGTGAAGCAGATAAAACTCCGCGCACATAGACTTCAATTATTATGGCCTACTTGCTGATTAATGAAAATTGGCCACACCATGACCTGATGATGCTGAGTTTTGACCCAAACTTTATCAAATGCAAATTAATAGCTATCAACTTTTCTCGTATGGGCGGGATAAGTGCCAAAAATCGGACTACTGAGAGGCCGGCGGCGGCTACGTCCAGATCGCAGCCGGCGAACAATCTAGCGACTGAGAAGCCAGCGTTGGTTAATGAGAGGCCGGCGGTAGTAAATGAGAGGCCAGCGGTGGTAAATGAGAAGCCGGCTATTAATTTGCCGAGGCTTGTCACTCATTGGATTTGCTACTGGCTTGGCTGGTCACTGGCATTCCTCCGCTGGCCACTAGCATTCCTCGGTAGCAGCTCATTGGATTTGTGACTGAGTCGGCTGGTCACTCGCGTACCTAGGCTGGTAACCCACAGACCTAGCGTGGCAATCCATTGTATTTGCGACTTACTCGGCTGGTCACTCACGTACCAAGGCTGGTAACCCACAAACCTAGTGTGGCGATCCATTGGATTTGCGACTGACTCGGCTGGTCACTCGTGTACCTAGGCTGGTAACCCACAGACCTATAATGTGAGAAAGTGGTTAGCGTCGACATGGTTCCTTGCTGCAGATGGATGTTTGACAACAAACGTTAACGGGCTATATGGGTCACAATGTAAGGCTATAGAAATACTGCCTGGGATTGCTGTCATTGTATACGAGTCACGGGTGGAAACTTCATGAATACTCACTCATACGACTGCATGGTGGCGAATAATTGCTGTTTCCTCAATTTTACTATTTTCCTGACCAACCGAAAAAAACACACACACACACAACCCCAAGTCATAGCTTCAGTTGCATGCTACATTGGTCCACGTTTTTGTTTGGCAGTTGCTACGGGTACAGCAGTTTTCCAATGCATTTTCAGTGTATAAAGGTACGGCAGTCCCCATTTCAAACCTTGCACTAACCTAACCCTGACCCTAACTTGTCATGGTTTGTTAGGTGTGCGTGTTGTTTGGACCTTTCTTTGTAGCTCTCGTCCCGGGATGATATCGATTTCCTGGGCCATCGAATTCTTTACCCAGCTGGTTGATTGAGCTGGGGCGGCGCTTCCCCAGAATCTATATAAGCAGGATGTCTGGCACGCCTCCTTCGCTAGAGTGTCTGTGTTTAGCTTCGCACTCTAGCCGAAGGTATCTGTAGTCAGGTTTTGGATGACTTCATATCTTCTTATTGTTGGAGTTTCTTCTCCCTTTTTCTGTCTCGCTTTGCTTCCGTGGTGCGGACTATTATACGTCCTTTGGAAGCGCGAGTACTTGCGTTTGGTCTATATTATTCTCCGTGTTTGTACTGTGTTCGTGCTACTCTCTTTCCCTCTGTCGTTGCGCTTGCCCCCTGTATATCATCGGCCATTACAGACCACTCTAGCCAGCATGGAGTTGTCAGCAACGGCTGCGTTAGAGAAAGTTGCGGCTAACCAACAAGCTGCTCTCTCCGGTTATGGCAAGGGTCTTGTTAGCCTGAACAATCAACAGGCAGAGCTGGCGGAAAGGGTCCGCCTTCAGGCGAATGCCATGGAGAGACAAAGGAACGTTCTGTTAACTCTCACTGAGAGTATTAGAGCCCTGTCCACGCAAATCACAGAAAATGTTGCACAAACACAGTCCGTACATTCTGCCCGAGAGCCAAAGCTTCAATTACCCCCAAGATATGGAGGCGAGGCAGGAAGATGAAAAGATTTCATTGCCCAATGTGAGATATTTTTTAAAGCACAGCCTTCACGGTTCGTGAATGAAGAGTCTCGGGTTTAATTTATTTTATCCCTGTTAACCGACACAGCACTCACTTGGGTTGGCCCACTTATTCGATCTTGTTCACCGGTTGTGAATACTGTGGAGACGCTCGTTGGAGAAATGTTATCGTTGTTTGATCAGGATGTTTGTGGCCAGGACGCGGCTATGCGTTTAATGCATCTAAGGCAGGGCTCTGAGAGTGTCGCTGCATTTTCAATCACATTTTGTTCCTTGGCAACAGAGACAGGCTGGCCAGAAGCGCCTCTTATGACAGTGTTCGTTCACGCTTTGGCAGAGGAGGTTAAGGACGCTCTGGCTACATTGGAGCCTTGTTTGTGTCTGGATTCGTTGTTTCGCAATGCGGTGCGAATTGATAATCGCATCTGCGAATGTAACATAGAGAAATGGACTGCATTGGCTATTGCTGGCAACGGGGCTAATCCTACTAGCATCATTCATTAAGCTCCCATTCTGCACAATGAAAATTTCACTCCTGGTGAGCCTATGCAGGTTCGTGGCTCATATGAGATCTGGGCTCGTAAGCCCATTCGGAAACGTATAATCTGCCATAATTGAAACAAACCGGGACATATCCGTCCACGCTGCCCTGAGCTTCAGGGAAACGGGAAGTCCCTCTAGCGGTATGGGGGGCGGTAGAGGGACAGACCCAATTTCCCTTTTGAACTTTAATCCCTGTCGAATTGACTGTGGGTAGACGGGGATTATTTATCGAAGCTTTTGTGGACTATTGCGCCGTGGATTGTTTTATGGATGCAGAGTGGGATAGGAGACATTCCATTCTTATCCGCCCTCTTTTATATTCACACTCTATTAGATCTTAGGACAGTCGCCCGCTGGGAACTGGATTTATAACCAAAGTTTCTGAATCATTGACTATGTTCATCTCTTTTGGTGGCCATTCTGAGGAGGTCCAGTTTTTTATTATCAGTTCTCCCGTTTTCCCTGTCGTTTTAGGACACTCATGGCTACGGGAACATAGGCCTCATATCATTTGGGGAAGTCAGGATAACCCGATCGTCCAGTGGGGGACTGATTGTAGGTCCCACTGTAGGGATAGTTTGGCGTGTCATCCCGGGCATCAACCTATGGGGGAGGCTGACACCTGCAGTGATTCTGAGGAGTTTGCCTCACACAACCCTCCTAATCTACAGAAAGGGGCGGAGGAGGGATTGGAGTGGGATCCTCAATTTGACTAGCGGCAGCCAGAGGATGATTGCTATTCGGGGGATTTCTCTGATTCGAAATCTGACTTAGAGGGAGCAGGTTCCAAACAGGGTGAGAATTTGGGGGCTGCTCTGAATTTTTGTCTGCCTCCTAATGTTCCTGACGATTATGCTGATCTCGCGGAGGTTTTTAGCAAGCAACGGGCCTCAATCTCCACCCGGGTACCACTCCCCCCAGGGGTTCATTATACTCGCTGTCAGGGCCTGAACGGAAGGCTATGCAAGAATATATTCAGGAGGCTCTGGCTAATAGATTTATTCGGCCCTCCACGTCTCCTGCCGGAGCAGGGTTCTTTTTTGTGGGCAAAAAAGATGGCGGCTTGAGACCTTTTATTGATTACAGGGGCTTGAATAATATCACTATTAAAAATCGATACCAACTTCTGTTGATGAAGTCCGCGTTTGAACGGCTGCAGGAGATGTCGTTTTTTACCAAGCTAGACCTCCGGAATGCTTATAACTTGGTTCAGATCCGTGAGGGGGACGAGTGGAAAACGGCGTTTAATATGTACGACGGGTACTATGAATATTTGGTCATGCCGTTTGGATTGGTTAACGCCCCCTCTGTGTTCCAGGCACTTGTTAATGACGTCCTCCGAGAGATGTTGGAGAGATTCGTCTTTGTCTACCTTGACGACATTCTGATTTTCTCTTCAACTCTCTCGGAGCATAAACAACGCGTCAGATAAGTGCTTGAGGCCCTCCTTAAAGCCAAGCTTTTTGTCAAGGCTGAAAAATGCGTTTTTCATGCCTAGACAGTTTCATTTCTTGGCTTCATTATTTCAGAAGGGTCGGTCCACATGGATCCTGACAAAGTGTCAGCGGTCAGGGATTGGCCTGCCCCTCAAAATGTTAAGGAGGTGCAACAGTTTTTGGGGTTTGCTAACTTTTATAGGAGGTTCATCCGTAATTTTAGCGCGGTAGCTGCCCCCATTATCGCGCTTATTAAGAAGAATACCTCCTCGTCGTTTGCTTGGACTCCAGGAGCTGAAGCTGCTTTTCAGGAGTTATAGAAACGATTTAGCTCAGAACCCATTCTTGTTTTGCCCGACCGCTCCCTCCCATTTGTTGTGGAGGTGGATGCGTCGGAAGTTGGAGTAGGTGCCATTTTGTCCCAGCGCCCCCTTCGGGACAATGAGTTGCACCCATGTGCCTATTTCTCCCAGTCGTAGTCGGCGGCCGAACGGAATTACAGCATTGGTGACCGGGAGTTGTTAGCTGTCAAGTTGGCGTTAGAAGAGTGGCGCCATTGGTTGGAGGGGGCTGAACAGCCGTTTGTGCTTTGGACAGATCATAAAAATCTCCAATACATCCAACAGACTGAACGACGTAATTCGTGGCAGCTCGGTGGTTGTTATTTTTCAACTGCTTTAACTTTACGTTAACCTATTGCCTGGGGTCTAAAAACATCAAGCCCGACGCTTTGTTGCGGATTCACGACCACTCAGTCACGACCCTATTCCTGAGCCGGTTATCCCGGCAGCTCAGATTGTGGCTCCCATTCAGTGGGACGTCGAGTCTGTTGTGCGGGAGGCGTTGAAGAATGATCCCGGTCCTGGTGGGGAGCCACTTGGCTGTTTATTTGTTCCTTTTGCAGTGCAGTCCCAAGTTCTCCAGTGGGGGCACTCTTCCCGTCTGGCTGGTCACCCGGGGGTTCATCAGACCAAGCAGTTCTTGGCCCGACGTTTTTGGTGGCCCAGCATGATGGAGGACATCCGGGAGTTTGTAGCGGCGTGCTGTATTTGCGCTAGGAACAAGACTTCCCACCTCCCCCCCTCTGGTCTGCTGCGGCCGTTGCCCGTCCCTAAGCGCCCGTGGAGCCATATCGCTCTTGATTTTATTACGGAGCTGCCTGTTTCGGAAGGCAAAACGGTCATCCTGGTTGTGGTTGACCGTTTTTCTAAGGCCGCCCACTTTATCGTGATGCCCAAGCTGCCTTCGGCGCGAGAGACTGAGCTTCTTGTTGTGGACCATGTTTTCCGGCTGCATGGCATCCCTCAAGATGTGGTTTCTGACCGGGGCCCTCAGTTTATGGCCAAATTCTGGCGTGCGTTTTGCAACCAGTTGGGGGCCACTGTGAGCCTTTCCTCGGGTTTCCACCCAGAGACTAACAGGGAGACTGAGCGAAAACAACCAGTCTTTGGAGAATACTCTTCAATGTTTGGCAGCTGACAACCCATCCTCGTGGAGTCGATTTTTAGCATGGGCCGAATACTCCCACAATTCACTGGGTAAGTCCTCCACAGGTCTTTCCCCGTTTGATGCTCTGTTAGGTTATCAGCCTCCACTGTTTCCTGAGACTGACAGGGATTCAGAGGTTCCTTCGGTTAATTACTTTGTTCGGCATTGTCGGTCAGTTTGGGCCAGGGTCCCTTCCTCCTTGTTGTGCTCTGGACGGAAACAAAAGACCGCCGCAGATAGAAGGCGCCGTTCAGCCCCATCTTATCGGGTTGGTCAAAGGGTCTGGCTTTCCACGCAGGACCAGCCCTTGAGAGTGGAATCACGGAAATTGGCTCCCCGCTTTATTGGTCCTTTTAAGATTATGCAAAGGATCAATCCGGTCACAGTCCGGTTGAAGCTCCCTAGATCCTTACGGATCCACCCCTCTTTTCATGTCTCCAGGCTCAAACTGGTTAGCACTTGCGTCCTGGCTCCGGTCGACAAACCCCCACCGCCGCCGCGGATGATTGAGGGGGGGCCAGTTTACACTGTGCGTCGTATTTTAGCCAAGAGGCGTGTGGGTCGTGGAGCTCAGTTTTTTCGTAGATTGGGAGGGTTATGGTCCTGAGGAGCGGTGCTGGGTCCCTTCTCGGGATATCCTGGATCCTACCCTTATTTCTGAATTCCATGCGAGGGGCTCTCTGGGAACTTCTGGGGCTGTTCCTTAGAGGGGGTGGGGGGTCCTATCATGGTTTGTGAGGTGTGCATGTTGTTTGAACCTTTCTTTACGGCTCTCGTCCCGGGACGATATCGAATTCCTGGGCCATCGAATTCTTTACCCAGCTGGTTGATTGAGCTGGGGCGGCGCTTCCCCAGAATCTATATAAGCAGGATGTTTGGCACACCTCCTTCACTAGAGTGTCTGTTTTTAGATTCACACTATAGCCAACGGTATCTGTAGTCAGGTTTTGAATGACTTTATATCTTCTTATTGTTGGAGTTTCTTCTCCCTTTTTCTATCTCGCTTTGCTTCCGTGGTTCGGACTATTCTACGTCCTTTGGTAGCGTGAGTACTTGCGTTTGGTTTTTATTATTTTCTGTGTTTATTCAGTGTTCGTGCTACTCTCTTTCCCTCTGTCGTTGCGCTTGGCCCCCGTATACTATCGGCCATTACATAATCCTCACCGTGACCCCTAACCCTAATCCCACACCCTTCCCCTAACCATAATCCCTAATCCCTTCAAATCGACTGCCGTACCAATAAAATCTGCCGTATCTGTTGACACTGCGTTTTTGTTTTAGCTGTCGAATGCGAATAGGATTTAACAAGTTGTGGGTAATGTTTTGTCTATTAATGAGTGTAATGGGTCTTTCACACCATATGTACAACCGTGACGGTGGTACAACCTTAAGTGGTGCGAAGCAGCTTGATTTTCCGCAGTTTTGCATCCAAAGGTCAACTGCATGGAACCTTGTCCTCAAATTGCACTGACCTCTCCAAAGCGTGTCCAATGACACTGCAGAACTTGTGGGAATACATTTGCGGAACTGTCCGAGCAACAATGAACAATAAAGGAAAGATTAATTCTATGTGCGTCCGAGCATCCGGAGTTATACAACTCCTCAATTAAAATGTACAGGAACTTGGGCAAGAAAACACTGGGATGGCCGATATATATATTTTGAAAAAAAAAATCATCCGTTATTTGCATATTTCACATTCTGATTCCAAAGAAGCCAGACAGCAGCATTGCCAAATAATTTAAAGTGACACAACAGCCATCTGCGAAGCACCGTTATGGTGCTTTCACACCACAAGCAACAACGGAATAGTTTGCGCGAGGTTGAGAGCAAAATCAAGCGCAATACATCATGAGGAAGCAAGCTAGCATGAAGGGATAACTTCAGCGAAATGTAGCTAAAGCTGATAAATTATGATAGGGATTTTTTTTTTTCCTCACCGGATTGCCACCTTCTGTGTTATATATTCAACGTTCCATGGTTTAATGTCGCGAACTTAACATTTTTGCAGATGGCTGTTGTATCGCTTTAAATTATTTGGCAATGCTACTGTCTGAGTTCTTTAGAATCAGGAAGTGAAATATGTAAATATTGGACGATTTTTTTTTCAACCCGTATGTATCCGTCATGCCAGTGTTTTCTTGCCCAAGTTCTTGTACATTTTAATTGTGGAGCTGTATAACTCCAGATGCTCAGACACACATTTATTGGGTGTGAATGCTGAAAGCATTCACAAACTATAATGTTCATTTTATTTATTTCTATTATTATTATTCCACTGCGTTTTTCGCAAATTAACACGAAAGGCATCAAAACGTGCGGCTCGATCTGGACATTTATGCTATAACTTTTGTAATCCGTAACTATAATAGTTTCTGCAATATTCACATTTTTCTGACAAATTTTTCCCATAGAAATCAATGGGCGGAATGTTCGCGCACTCAAGGATTTAGAGTGCAAAGAGGCAAAAAAATAACTCAGAAAAAATTTTTAAATCGTTCCCCCGGCTACAATTTCCAACGTACACACAAAAATTCAACAACGTTGTACATCAAAACATAGGAAAATTTGTGCAGGCTTGAAAAATGTCACTTTAGAAGACACCAGACAAAGGGTTGAGACTCTAGGCACCCCCAAGTGACAGGAGCGCCGACCAACTGCTCCATAGGCACATGAAAAAACCTTTTTTGAAATCGCCATCCTGACCACATACTTAATACTACAAGAAAAAAATACATGGGTACACTCAGGAGAGTCTCCTCTCGCTCACAATGTTTTTGTTTTCACCATAGGACCTACGGTCTGCCAGAAAATGGCAGTAGTTCGGACAGTGTCGCTGAAGATTTTTTGCTTAACTCTTTGTCTCATAGCACCTGTGAGATCAATACAAGTCAATGGGCGGAATGTTCGCGCACTCAAGGATGAGAGTGCAGAGAGGCAAAGAAATGACGTGGAAATAAATTTTGAAATCACTCCCCCGGCTACAAGTTCCAATGTACACACACAAATTCTACATCAAAACGTAGGAAAATTTGTGCAGGCTTGAAAAATGTCACTTTGGAAGGAAACAGACAAAGGGTTGAGACTCTAGGAGCCCCCAAGCGACAGGAGCACTGACCAACTGCCTCATTATGCCATTATAACAGGAGCAGAAAAGTTTGTTTCAACAAAGTTGAAAAACACTTTTTTTGAAATCACCATCCTGACCACATACTTGACACTAGAAGAAAAAAATATATTGGGACGCTCAACAGTCTCCTCTTGCTCATAATGTTTTTGTTTTCACCATAAGACCTACGGTCAACCAGAAAATGGCAGTAGTTCGGACAGTGTCACTGACCAAGTGCCCCATAGGCAGCCATTATAACAGGAGCAGAAACATTTGGGAAAACACCTTTTTTGAAATCGCCATCCTGACCACATACTTGACACTACAAGAAAAAAAAATACATGGGGACGCTCAGCAGAGTTTTCTCTCGGTCGCAATGTTTTTTGTTTTCACCATAGGACCTACTGTCTGCCAGAAAATGGCAGTAGTTTGGACAGTGTCACTGAAGATTTTTTGCCAAACTGTCTGTCTCACAGCACCTGTGAGATCACCATGGCAAGCACACAGGGGTGCTGCTGTCTCCAATGAGAGACGCACACACATAGAGGAGCTGCTGTGTCAGACTCATGCACACACTCACACACACATATCTGTCTGTGTTTCTCACTGGTAAAAATACAGCGTCTGCAATTAAACAGGCCGCCGAGTAAACAGCACAGCATTCACACCCATGCAATTTCTTCCGAAATTGCTAAATTCTAGTTTTTCCTTTATTGTTCATTGTTGCTCGGACACTTCCGCAAATATACTCTCGTAAATTCTGCAATATCATTGGATACGCTTTGTAGATTTCAGCACAGTTTGAGGTCAAGGTTCAATGCAGTTCACCTTTGGATGCAAAACTTTGCAGAAAATCAAGCTGCTTCGCACCGCTTAAGGTTGCACTACCGTTCAACCGAGCAGTGTCGCGTCCTTCATTGAAAACAGTGGTTTTGCTCCGCGTGATGTCGCCGTTGCGCGTATGGTGTGAAAGACCCGTAAGACCTAATTGAGCACGAATGGTCGTATCCGCCTATAGTTTGTTTAGCGCAAGAAAACATTAAAAGGACTTGGTGGGTATTAGCCAGGTCTGCGGTCCTCGCCACATTATTACTTTTTTGCAGCGTAAAATATGGCGTCGTGGTTAGCTCGGTTTTTTTTCATGCTCGTCGCTCATGTCTGCTGCAGCCGGCCTCGTGTGGTTCAATGCACTATTAAGACTCGCAAACATGTAACGTTAATCAAGGCAACATTACACATTAGCTGACGATATTGTTTTAAATATAAAAACCAAAGTTCATGGATGGTATTGCACATTACAATACAATATGCTTTTCCGAAGGCGGTTTACTGAGCTTCCAAACTCACGATTGAACTGCTGTCTGATGCAACGTAGCACAACTGCGAACTTGCATCCAATCCAGCTTCGTTCACCTGGCAGGGTAAAGCCCTAATAGTCTAAGAAACTTTTTAAGTGAAAGCATGATACATCTTCTGCAAAGGGATGCTTTAACAGCAGTTGATTTTGTGATCAGTGTTGGGGTCACACGGAGGAAAACTTTCATATGTGAGGAAATTCAAAATAGAGCATTTCTCATGACCACTTGCTGCCTGTAAGCCCCTCCCGCCAGCAGGCCAGGCAGATAAAAGCAGCGGTCAACCAGTTTCTTTCTCTTTTGGCTGTCTTTGGACTCTTGGCTCTGGACTGTCTCTTTTGGCTCTGCTCTCCCCCCTTGGTGAGGCTATTAATATTAATATTTAACAATAATATTACAATATCATATTTTTTTGATAGTCAAATTAATAACATCATGAGGAAAATTGCCTCAACACATGGTGTCCACTTGTGAGGTGTACCCCCAACAGCCGGCGCCCTTATGAGACGTGCCATTGCACAGACAACAACGTAGCCACTGCTTGGGCATTATCACCACAAAGGTGCCACCATTCAAGGCATTTCCCCAAAATTGGTACCTGTGCGAGGCATTACCCCAACATCAGAATGTCAATCATTTGTTCGATGCTTCATATAGCAAAGCACCATGAGTTGTTGTGAGCAGATCATCCTGTTGGTTGCTTAGACCTAATCACTTATATATAGATGGCCTGCGCTATATAATTGGCTTTTAAAGTTTTTCTCCTTTCGTTAAGGTGCAGTTGAATTGACAGTTACCCGAAAGTTTAGTCAATGGTTGGGTCATTAGCTGACCATTATTTCTGTTGATTTTCATGTCCTTACTTTGTAGAGGTGCGATTTATGCAGGTGCCGCTTGTAAAATTTATTTCACCATCGAAAATGTTGCTGTATTCAGTATGGGCATCAGCTTGGGAGTTTCAATCACTGGGAGGGCTTTCACTTCATGACTTAAATCTTCGAAATCCTTGGAATTCGATAGTAAAACAGCCGTTGTGTGGATTTTATTTCTTATAGTCTGGGAAAAGTGATGGGGGAATAACCTAGCATTCAAACATTGCTGTCAGAAATCTAATTTTTCGAATGACTTGCTTTGCTATCGTGTGCATAAACAAGTAATCTGTACTAGTGAGCAGCTCACTGGTTATACCAGAAGTAGCAGCAACTACTCAATGCCATTCTGTAGTTTTAACAGTTCAGTTCATCCTCTAACCCAGACATGCAGCTAATGTCATCCTAAAGGCTGTGCACATACCGGATCTGTAAAATGATGCTGCTGATATGCTTTCACATTTTCATCATGCCTCAAGACCAGACCCCTTTATATCAAGGTTCCTTTGGGTGCTGGAAATCCCTGAAAATGCCAAGGTGATGTTAATGTGCTTAGATTTATATCACTGCTTGAAATGGCTCGAAATTAATGTGAATGCATAATCTGCTTGTATTGACGATCCTAAAGGGAAAAAACTCTTAATCTAGAGCTGGGCAATGGGGGCTGTATCTGTCCCTGGTTTTCACTCCAATCTGTGGCCTTTAATTAGTTAATCGCCTGAATTGGCTAAAGCACTTTTAAAATCTGACGTTTCTGCGGCATTTCTAAATTCTCACGATCGACCAACAAAAATCACGATCGACCAACAACTTGGCTCCCTATGTGAAACATTTTCCTCTATCTACTGCATGAGCAAATTTATATTTTTGTACAACCCCAATTCCAAAATAGTAGGGACGAAGTATAAATAGTGAATAAAATCAAAATGCAATGACTTTTAGATCACGAGCCAATATGTTATTAACAATAGAACATAGATAACATTTCAAATGTTGAAACTGAGACATTTTACATTTTTATCCACAAAATGAGCTCATTTCAAATTTTCTGCCTGCAACAGGTCTCAAAAAAGTTAGGACACAGGCAAAAAAGGGCCGAAAAAGCAATAAATATAAAAGAGAATCAGCTGAAAGAACATTAAGCAAGTAATAACATTAACTGGCATCAGGTATGTAACATGATTGGCTATAAAAGGGATGTCTTAGAGAGGCTGAGTCTCTCAGAAGTAAAGATGGCCAGAGGCTCTCCAACCTGTGAAGGCTTGCATAAAAAAGTTGTGGAATACTTTAAAAACAATGTTCCTCAACGTCAAATTGCAAAGGCTTTGAAGGTCTCATCATCGACAGTGCATAACATTATCAAAAGATTCAGTGAAACTGGAAAAATCTCTGTGCATAAGGGACAAGGCTGAAGACCTTTACTGGATGCCTGTGATCTTCGGGCCCTCAGATGCCACTGCATCACTCACCGGCATGATTCTGTCATTGACATTACTAAATGGGCCCAGGAATACTTCAAGAAACCACTGTCTGTAAACACAGTCCGCCGTGCCATCCACAGATGCCACCTAAAACTCTGTCATGCAAAAAGGAAGCCATTGTTGAGCATGATCCAGAAGCACTGATGTGTTCTGTGGGCCAAGGCTCATTTAAAATGGACTGTAGCAAAGTGGCAAAGTGTCCTGTGATCAGACGAGTCCAAATTTGACATTCTTGTTGGAAATTATGGGCATTGTGTCCTCCGGCTAAAGAGGAGAAAGACCACCCCTCCTGTTATCAGCGTTCAGTTCAAAAGCCAGCATCTCTGATGGTATGGGGATGCATTAGTGCATATGGTGGGGTACACTTGCATGTTTTAAAAAGCACCATGAATGATGAAAGGTATATGAAGGTTCTAGAGCAACATATGCTCCCCTCCAGACGACATCTATTCCAGGGAAGGCCTTGAGTATTTCAGCAGGACAATGCAAAACCACATACTGCAGCTATTACAACAGCATGGCTTCATAGTAGAAGAGTCTGTGTGCTGAACTGGCCTGCCTGCAGTCCTGATCTTTCACAGATTGAGAACATTTGGCGCATAATTAAACGAAAAGTCCATCAAAGGAGACCCAAAACTCTCCAGCAGCTGGAAGCCTGTATTAAACAAGAGTGGGATCAAATTCCAATGATTAAATTCAAGAAACTTGTCTCCTTAATGCCCAGACGCCTCCACTCTGTGTTAAAAAGAAGAGGGGATGCTACACCATGGTAAACAGACCCCTGTCCCAGCTTTTTTGAGACCTGTAGCAGCCATCAAATTTGAAATGAGCTCATTTTGTGAATAAAATTGTAAAATTTCTCAGTTTCAACATTTGCTATGTTATCTCTGTTCAATTGTGAATAAAATACTGGCTGGTGTGATTTGAAAGTCATTGCGTTTTGATTTTATTCACAATTTACACTTTGTCCCAGCTATTTCGGAATTGGGGTTGTATATGAGGAGTTTGTGTCCATGGGCAATATCCATTTTACTCATTTTGAATAAATCAGCTTTTTTAATGTTGCCGCTTATTGTATTTTATAGAAAAATGCAAACTTTTACCAACAAAAAATACACTTTCTGGTATGAATTTCTAAAAACAAATTTTTGCACACAATTTTTGAACACTTAATCATCATAGTGTAACATCTAGTCAGTTAACTTCAGGGCAATTTATCTGTTGAGGAAGCACAAGTGGTTGTGAATTAATTTCATCTGTTTTGTTGAAAATGAAATTGACAACCGGTGCAATCGAGATGCAAAAGCAAGACAACCCCCACCCCCAAAAAGGGAATGGTATTGCATGTGGTGGGTGGCCACTGGCCAGTGCTCTCTTCTTCTCCTTCCTGACAGATTATTCTCTAGTTTTGTGTTCTACTGGCATCCTCTTCGCAACTGGTAGCATGAGGCGGTACCTATAGCCCAATCAGGTTACACAGGTAGTCCAGCTCTTCTAGGATGACACATCCATACCCAAGTAAAAAAATAGCATAAATGAGCAGGATAGAAATGTATACCTAGCATCATTAAAAACGCACAGGTGAGGTATGTACTGTATTTGCGGCAAATTGAAGAATCGATTGATTTTTATTGCTTTTCCAGTGAGGCAGGAGTTGAAATAAAGAAAAGCGCATGGTATTGTGATCCTGACGCGCGCCACGTGAACGCACCAAGCACTTCAGTAATAACATACATTGAGCTGTTTGTGATGTGTACAGGGACATTTGACTTCAGGCCCGTGCAGAGACCTCTAAACGGGCAGGTGCTCAAAGTGAAAAGAGGGCACATACTACTGGGGCGTATTGCGGCGTATTGGCCAGTATCAGACACAGTTTAATGTTTTATGATATATTACAAAGCAGTTGGCATGGAGATAAGTCATTTTGATCTAATTTAAGAAAATATATAAAACAAACCACCATTAGCACATAATTTCAGCAAACTGTTTTTCAATTCAATCAGAACTGAGATCTGCTCCTTTGATAAGAAGGTTATTGATGGCTTCAAATCTTACTGCAACTGCTCGGCCAGATTTGTATGATGATGGTTGTTTTTTTTATTATTATTTTATTATTATTTTCATCATCAAATCACTATTTCTGCCAGCTCACATGCCTCATGCAAGTCATCACAATTATAACACTCTCTCGCAATGTAATCGCAATCAGATGCTCTCTGTATCTAGATTCAGCATCTGATGCTGGATACGTGCATCTTGCATTGCATTTATTTAAATACAAATCCGTCTCTGAATAACCAAAAATTCCACCTGTAAGAATGCCAAAAGATCCGTAATTTATGTAGCAACTCAAATGCGTGTGTATAGTTGGCTAGCGACGACCAAAGGCTCCGCTCCGTATGCTATCAAACGTCAGTGATCAGATTAAGGGAAAAAATTCATAATGATTCACAAAAAATGCTAATATCAATTAATTAGCAATTGTTTAGCACATCTGAAAAATGATAGGCAAAAATTTGAAAACAGTATATCAGATTTTAAATGAAAAAGGACTTTTTATTCTTTCCAAAATGACAAATTACAAGAGAAATACTTCGTTTTGCTTTCGGAGTGGAGTTGTATTTCCAAAAGGCATCAATTTTACCCAGAACAATCATAATTTAATACAGCACATTTCCGTTTCCCAATTGTTATGACTTAAAAATCACAACAAAGAAAACCAGCAATGACAACTAAAACAAATTTATTCTTCACTGATAAAAGAAAAGCTTCTCCAAATAATCCACTGTTCAATCCAACAAAAACTCTGTCTCTGGTGACCAAAATCACAGCATTTATATAGATTAGCAACATTCTGGAAAGATCTACAGGATTCCTTGGGTAATCCCGCCCCCTTCAGGCAGGAAGATGCCAGAAGCTTCTAGAAAGCACTAGTCTATTTCAAAGAACTGATATTACATTAGATCATGTTTTTCTACAGTCATACCACCAGAGGGTGCCAAATGATAACCAAAATAAACAAATCGCTGACCAGTCATAATGGGCATTTAAATAGTGTCTACCAAATCTCCATTTACAAATGATATACAGTGTTGTACACAAAATACTCAGACATAACACCTCCCCTCTTTAAGAAAAGAAAGGTTTGCTAAAAGCTTTCTTTTGTTAAAATTAACACAGTTTTATAATCAGTATAATCTTGAACTTGACACAAAAGTATCATTGATCATTATCACAATCTTATACCTAACAACCAGTGCAATTTTCACAATCAAATAGAAAAGAAAAATTTCCATTTTTCACAATCAAATAGAGAAGTAAAATTACATGCGTGAAAGTGTATCTGGGATAACATTATCTTCTCCCCTGATGTGAGAAAGATCCAAATCATACTCCTGCAAAAGTAAATCTCAGTAATCTCAGTAATCTTTGATTCTTGTTTTTGATCTTATGCAAGAATGTGAGGGGATAGCTGAACTAGTCAAGTAGAATTCAAAATGTTGTAAAGCCAAAACAAGTGCCAAACATTCTTTTTCAATTGTTGAATAGTTTTTCTGATGTTTATCAAACTTTTTGGAAAAGTAACAAACAGGATGATCTACTCCATCAGCGTCTTCTTGCAGTAAAACTGCGCCTGCACCAATATCACTGGCATCAACAGCCAACTTGAACTCCTTTTTGAAATTAGGAGATAAGAGAACTGGTGCATTTTTGAGGATAGCTTTCAGTTGGTCAAATGAATTTTGACATTTTTCATCCCAAACAAATTTAGCATTTTTCTTCAGTAAATTTGTCAAAGGTTCAGAAATGATGGAGAAATTTTTGCAGAATTTTCTGTAGTAGCCAGCCATCCCTAGAAATCTCATTAGTTGTCTTTTAGTTGTAGGCTCAGGAAATTCAGTGATAACTTTTACTTTTGCATCAATTGGTTTGAGTTGACCCTGTCCTACAATATGACCTAAGTAAACAACTATAGCTTTACAAAAGTCACTTTTAACAAGGTTGATAGTCAGCTTGGCATCACTCACTCTCTGAAAGAAGTTTCTGATGCAGGTGAGGTGCTCTTGGAAGCTGTCGCTGGTGATGATAATGTCATCAATATAGGCCTCACATCCTGGTAGTCCAGCGATCACTCTGTTTACCAGACGTTGGAAGGTGGCCGGAGAATTTTTCATTCCAAAGGGCATGACCTTGTATTGGTATAATCCATCTGGTGTGACAAAAGCAGAGATCTCCTTTGCTCTGTCTGTTAGAGGGATCTGCCAGAACCCCTTGAGGAGATCAAATTTGGTGACATACTTTGACTGTCCAACTTTGTCAATGCAGTCATCAATCCGTGGAATCGGATATGAGTCAGTTTTTGATAGAGCGTTTGCTTTCCTGTAGTCCGTCACCATTCTATATGTTCCATTGGGTTTCGGAACTAGGATGCATGGAGAACTCCAATCACTGTTACTTAGTTCAACAAAGTAATTTTCAAGCAAGTATTTGACTGCTTGTTTAAGGTATTTCTGCTTCTCTGGATTCTTTCTGTAAGGATGCTGTTTTACAGGCTTGGCATCATCTTGTAGGATGACATCATGGTAAACCATATCAGTCCTTGATGGAACGTCAGGGAATATGTGACTATATTCAAATATAAGCTGCTTTAGCTGTTGTTGTTGAGAAGGGTCCAGGTGGGACAACTTGTTGTCCACATTTTGAAGAATGTCTGAATTTTCAAGTTTGGCTGGACCATGTTCATTTTCCAAGGGGCAGTCACAATCTTCTTCAGAATTTTCCAGTTCAATTGTATTTACCCCATTGAATGGCTTTTGCTGAGTGTCTCTGTCAATGTATTCTTTCAGCATGTTGATGTGACACATTTGTTTTTGTTTCCTCCTTCCAGGGGTTAAAATTATGTAATTTAGATCACTGACCTTTTTGAGGACAGTGTAAGGGCCGAAATATCGGGCTCTTAGAGGGTTTCCAGGAACTGGCAAGAGCGCCAGGACTTTGTCACCAGTTTTAAAACTTCTATCTCAGGAATGAAGGTCATATCTGGCTTTCATTTTGCCCTGAGCCTCTTTGAGATTAGATTTAGCAAAGTCACAAGCCTTAGAGAGACGATTACAGAAGCCAGAGACATACTGAAGCAAGTTCATTGGGACATCATCTTCGGCCAGCAACTTTTCCTTCAGAAGCTTCAGAGGTCCACGGACCGTATGCCCAAAAACAAGCTCAAAAGGACTGAACCCAAGAGACTCCTGAACAGCTTCACGGGCAGCAAACAGAAGAAGATGGACACCTTCATCCCAGTCTTTCTCTGTGTCAAGGCAGTAGGTCCTTATCATGTTCTTCAGGGTTTGATGGAACCTCTCCAAAGCACCTTGACTCTCAGGATGGTAAGCTGATGACCTGTATTGTTTAATACCAAGCTCATGCATGACTTGTTGAAATATGCCAGACATGAAATTTGACCCTTGATCAGACTGAATAGACTTAGGAAGACCAACAGCAGAAAAACTTGATAAGAGCCTTGATGATAGTCTTCGCCTTGATGTTACGAAGTGGAATTGCCTCAGGAAACCGGGTGGAAGCACACATGATAGTCAGTAGGTACTCACAACCAGACCTAGTCTTCGGCAATGGTCCAACACAGTCAATGATGATCTGACTGAAAGGTTCTTCAAAAGCGGGAATGGGCTCAAGTCGAGCCTTTGGAATATTCTGGTTTGGCTTCCCAACAATTTGACAAGTATGACAGGATTTGCAGTACTCCTGTACATCGGACCTCATGGAAGGCCAGAAGAAATTATTCCTGACACGTTGAAGGGTCTTCTTGATACCCAAATGACCTGACATAGGATTGTCATGGGCTAGGCTAAGAGTTTCTTGACGATAAGACTTTGGAAGAACAATTTGATGGGTGATCATCCACTCTTCATCTGCAGAAACATCAGGTGGACGCCACTTTCTCATAAACACACCATTTTTGAAGTAAAAACAGACAGGAACTTGAGTAGCCTCTTGTTCACTTGCAGTCTGTGGTAGAAGATGCGCTAGATCACGAGCTTGTTGTTGCTCCTGAATAAGTTGTTTCCGAGACACAATGTCATTAGAATGACCTGACAAGGACAAGTCTGAAGATTTCCCAGACATCTCAGGACTGGAAGGTTCCTGATGAAAAGACTGCCCAATGAAGGTGTCAGCCAGGTTAAAGTCCAGGTCAGCATCATCTTGAATAGCCTTTTTGGCCATAGAATGAGTAACTGCACATGAAGGATAGAGGTCTGGAATTTCCTCCTCTATAGATTCAGATTCTTGATCAATCAAAGGAGTGTCAGTTACAACAGGGTAGGGCACAACCTTATCCCCAGCAAGATCATTACCAAGAAGCAAATGAACACCTTTGAAAGGAAGAGAAGACCTAACACCAACAGTAACAGGCCCAAAGACCAAGTCTGATTTGAGATGAACATTATGGAGAGGTACACTAGTAAAACCACGTTCTACTCCTTGAATAAGGACATTGGCCTGAGTAGACGATTTGTCCGAAAAAGGCAGAATATCTGCAAGAATAAGAGATTGGGAAGACCCAGTATCCCTTAGAATTCGAACAGGACCAGATGAGGAAAAATCATGCGAAAGTGAGACAAAACCTTCGGCGATGAATGGCTCAAAACTGTCCATAACAGAATCAGACACAGAAGGTAGAAGATCAGACAAACTGACCTTTGATACAAGAGATTCTCTCTTAGTGAATGCAGTTGGCTTGGTTTCTTCTCGTTGTTGTTTTTTCTTGAGAGCATAACACTCAGAAATAAGGTGACCTTGCTTTTTGCAGTAGTGGCAAGACACAGAAGGTAAAGAATCAGAGGATTGCTTCTCACTGGAAGGTTTCCTCTCAGAAGTGGCCTTAGAATCATTAGAAGTGTTATTAGAAGAAGTCTTGGACTGAGAATTGCCTTGAAATTTAGAAAAAGTGGATTTTTGGACAAAAGAAGACTTATGAGTCAATGCATAACTATCAGCTAGGGTGGAAACATCTTGCAAAGTATTGACTTGTTTCTCCTCAAGGAAAGTCTTAATATCAGGCTGGATACACCTTTTGAATTCCTCAACCAGAATTAGTTGCCCCATTCTGTCAAAATCTTTCTCAACTTTCATGGAATTACACCACTGATCAAACAACTGTTCCTTCAACATGCCAAATTCAACATGAGTTTGACTGGCTTCCTTGCGAGAATTCCTAAATTTTTGCCTGTAAGCCTCGGGGACCAATTTATAACCCTTAAGAATGGCAGATTTGACAAAATCATAATCAGAACACTGTTGGACAGATAACTTGGTTATAGATTTTCCTAGCTTTACCAGTACGAACACTTTGTAACATAATTGTCCAATGCTCTTTTGGCCATTTCAAATTTTCAGCAATTTTTTCACAATGGGTAAAGTATTAGTCTACATCATTTTCTAAGAAAGGAGGAACAAGTCTGATGTGTTTAACCACATCAAAATGATCAGAAAGTCCAAAAGATTTTGTAACAGTACCTGCTTCTATACTGGACAAATAAAGTTAGGGATCACCCCAAATTTTGAATTTGAAATATTTGATAGTTTGTATTTTTTTCCATATCATATTTTAATATTGAAAAGTTGGGTGATCCCTAACTGTCTTTGTCCAGTATATTTTCTTCATTTCCAATTCGTACTGCATCCTTTTTTCTTCTTTCTCTATCCTTTCCTCCAGTTCTCTCTCCAACCTTCTTTCTTCCAGTTCTCTCTCCCTCTCCAACCTTCTTTCTTCCCTCTCCTTCACCAACCTTCTTTCTTCCAGTTCTCTCTCCCTCTCCAACCTTCTCTCTTCCAGTTCTTTCAGACGTAGCTGAAATTCAAGTCTTTGCAGCTCTGTTGCCGGCACTTCCACATCTTTAATCAATTCTGCTGCTTCTTCCCCAAAGATATCTTCATCAATGAAATGTTGAACCAAAATGTTCAATATTTCTTGTTTCTTCATTGATGATTTCACATCAGATAATCCAAGGGTTGAGGCTATTTTCAGCAAGTCCTTCTTCCTTGCCAGCACAATTGATTCCTGGGTTGGAGTTTTCAAAAAACTTTCAACATCAAAAGTCATGATTGCTGGTTTTTCAAATAGTCACAAGATTTAAAAATAAGAGTTCAGCTTTAATCTTTGGTGAATCCAGTCGTTGATCCAATGAATGCTTTATCTCGGTGGAACCTCCAATTTGTTATGACTTAAAAATCACAACAAAGAAAACCAGCAATGACAACTAAAACAAATTTATTCTTCACTGATAAAAAGTACTTCTACAAATAATCCACTGTTCAATCCTCTAATAACACTCTAATGCCACTATGTAACTCTGTTGCCAAACAAAAACTCTGTCTCTGGTGACCAAAATCACAGCATTTATATAGACTAGCAACATTCTGGAAAGATCTACAGGATTCCTTGGGTAATCCCGCCCCCTCCAGGCAGGAAGATGCCGGAAGCTTCTAGAAAGCACTAGTCTATTTCAAAGAACTGACATTACATCAGATCATGTTTTTCTACAGTCATACCACCAGAGGGTGCCAAATGATAACCAAAATAAACAAATCGCTGACCAGTCATAATGGGCATTTAAATAGTGTCTAACAAATCTCCATTTACAAGTGATATACAGTACAGTGTTGTACACAAAATACTCATACATATCACAATAAAATTTTTGTAAACTACTTGTAACCTGCAGTACAGCTATCTTAGCTATACCTTACTGTAGCATAATGTTGTTTAACACCTGATCAGAAATGGAAAAGTCACAAAAGGCACTCTCCAACTCAGTCACGTTTTTGACATCTCAATATCATGTATTTGAATGATCAGAGATCATTGTGCAGGTTTCGGGAGAGGCTGGCGAACTTGCGATTACCTAAACCACATAGCAATGGGACAAGTTTTTATGACTTTGATCGGCTTACCGTGATGGTTGGGTGGCTGGAGGAACATTCAGGTGTGTAAATATGTAAAGCGTACATCCAGTCAAGGCGATTAAAGCCAAAAGTGGAGGTCTGATCCGGAATTCTTTCCATTAGGGCAAAAACCAAGTCACATCATTTAGTATAGCAATGATTCCAAAGATTCCCCTTAACTAGCATCAGCCAGATTTGAAGATGGCTATCTTCATACTCTGAAGAGTAACATAGTTCGCAATAGCATGCATAGCAGGATAATGCAGCTAAAACTAGCCATGAAATAACATGTCTCAGGCCTGAACTGTCTGTTTGCTCTTTCGGTAAAATAAGCTGGGAATCAAATTTGAAAGAGATCGTCTGCGTGCGATGGCGTTGAAAGTGACAAATCAGAGCTATAAAAACGTCTCCAATAGACATCATAACCACCATTCACTAGCCAGCTAGCTCTACCTAAGCGATTGCTTTTGAACTAGCCAGCAAACTAGCTAACGTCCCAAATGTGAAAGTTTAATTGGGTCGCACGAAACTGCAGCGAAACCTCAGGTAAGTTCATGCCTATGACAGCTGGCAAAGTTAGTAGAGTTTGGGCAAGAAACAAATAATGTCGCCTTGGTATGATGATCATTTACAAAGATTTTCTTTAGTTAACGTTAGTTAGCTGACTAGCCAACTAGGTGGATATATCCAAAGAGCAACGTACGGGATGGCTCACATAGCAGAGCCTAGCCATCATGACCAAAGATGATAGAACGTGCAAGTGCATGCATGCGCTACTCAGAAAATGATTGGGTGGTATGCAAATGAGGAACATCATTTTCAATCAAAGTCGTGAAAACTTCTCCTATTGCTATGTGGCTTGGGAATTCGGATGTTCGCAGGCTAAAGTGAGTCGGGATCTACTGTCAACGGTCGGGATCCGTGAAATATCATAAAGATTTTTTTAATCACTTTTTTTTTTTGCGAAGGGATTGTTATGATGATTATCATTTTGTCAAAACTGCTGAGATATATTAAGGGACAAAAAGAGGGCCTAAAAAAAACGCCTCGACAAAAAGGGCACTTACTGGCAAGGGGCGAAAGGGGCAGGTGCTCAAGCCCCCTCTGCCCCCCCGCACGTATCTGCTTGACTTCTTCTTTTGGGTGTGGTCAATAGCCTACATTTATGCATGGCTGCCCTTAGCGGGGTGGGTTAGCGACAGTCCCCGTTTTCCATTCTCAGACAGAAACAGGGAAACAAAGTGCCAAACAATGACACAGAGGCAGGTGCCCACAGTCAGAAGTGAAGAGTTCCTACTGCTGTTGATGGGCAAAAAAATGGGTTTTCTTGAGGGGCTGTGTGCACGCATGTTTTGCTCATGTAGACTGCGTCAAACGGTACTTGCGTTCAATCGTCTCAGACCCCTTATCTCATGATCAGTTTTGGTTGCTGTCCGGAATCTGTCACGTAGAGGCTGTAACCAGATGTAGCGCACTTGAGCTGCCATCGTCACTCGTGGCTGCCTTGAGCGGGGTCAGTCAGTGACAGTGCCTGTGTTCCATTCTCGAATAGACAGCCAACTGATTGTTGAACAGTGACAGTGCAAATGACGCACCACATCTCGGCGGGTGAGACCTGCCCGTAACATGCCAAAGGCTGTTTTTTTTTTTTGTTGCTAATAATCAGTAAAGTACAGCTCTAGAAATCACCAAAGAATTGATTACATTCATATCTGAACCGGTCTCAAAAAAAAACAGTATATCATGAGCCAGCAGCCATACCACTATTCAGTCTACTGCGGGTGCGTGGCTGAAGCCAAGCAGGTGTGGGATTGATTAGTACTTGGATGGGAGACCATCTGGGAAAACCAAGTTGCTGCTGGAAGAGGTGTTGATGGGCCAGTAGGTTGCGCTCTTCCTTCTGGTGGAATAATCTCCAATGCCCCAGTGCAGTGATGGGGACACTGTACTGAAGGAGACGCCGAGGTCCTGACTCTCTGTGGTCATTAAAGATCCAATGACACTCTCCGACAAGGGTAGGTGGTTACCCCTCATGGCTAAATTCCTAAACTGGCTGTTTCAACCTGCCACCTAATCATCCCCTGATCTGATTGGCTATGCAATTTGTCCTCTCCCTCTCCACCTCAACCCCCAGGGCTCCCTTGAAAAAGAGATTTCTATCTCAACAGACTTCCCTGGTTAAATCAAGGTTAAGTAAATAAAAATAAAAATAAATAAAATGAGCCAAAGAAAACTAGCTTTGCTCTGATGACTAATGTCTGTACTTTTTGTTCCCCAGAGCTGAAACCAACAGCAGTACTCAAACAAAATCATAGCCTCATTCTGAATTCAGAGAGAGAGGTGATATGATGAGAGGTGATCTCTGTTCCTCTTGGTTGACCTTGAACATGGAAGAGATTCAAATATTAAGTACTTTTCATTTGAGTTATTTTGTGTCTTTTCAAAAGCAGTTTTTATTTTGGTTATATTTCACTTTGTTTGATGTTGAATGCGTTTTATCTTTTTGCAAACTAAAATACTTTGAATGTGATATTTGCACACTGATTGTTAGCATCAAGCACATGAATAGCCAAACAAATCATTTTCTTTTTTTGTAAATGGTCTTCTAGAAAAGTCTGTAGACACAGGAGGCTTTTTCTCATGCATAATTAGATCCCATGCCGGCATGATTAAAAATAGTCTCCTCAAATTAAAGAAGTCTCCTTAAATTGAATTGCTAGATTGTACATATTCCTTTTTAAATAGTCAAAATGTTGACCGTTTAATTTTCATAATATAAAACCATGGTTTTGTAGACATTTAGGAGACTCAGATAAATTACACTTTTTTCCAATACCTGCAGTTATTTTTTGTTAATGCTCATCTCTATCCTAATGACAGTCATACCAAAGCTAGAGTGTTTGCTTATCACTAACTTAACATTCTTGCTTTGTTTCATGAACTAATTTTCAAGGCCGTACAACAAAAGTAAATGCAGACATACATCTCATGCGCTAACATTATTTGGCTCAGTGGAAGGACTTTGGCAGCAGATGCAGGGCAAATTATTGAAGCATGGCAGCTGCTCCATCTTGGAGATGTAGATTAGGGGCTCAGTGCTGGAACTGAGGTCCATGAGAACCAAGGCAACTAATTCAACTGTACAGTAATCTGGGAAATAATAGTGAAGTGTTAGGGGTAAGACGATAACTATTGGCAGGTAATGAAACACTATGATGGCTAGGGCAATTAGCACTGTTCTGAGGGCTTTCTTTTTCATGGGGTGCATCTTCTCCTTGCCAAAGACCGACTTTCTCAGACTCCATGTGATGGAAATGTTGCAGAAAACCATGATGGCAAAGACAGCCAGGATCAGCCCAGACAAAATGTTAGATGTGCCTACCAACTCCAATGACCTACTGAAGGCAAAGAGTAACATGAATCCCCAAACAAGCATGGAAATAGCCACCCTGATCTTCTTATCCCTGATACTGCTGAATACAATGGGGTGAACCACGGCCACGTAACGATCAAGGCAAATGCAGGTGAGGAAGAGTGGGGTGGTGTCTTTGATTCCATAGGCAAAGTCATGAAGCTTATAGAAATTGCTGATTGGGAAGACTTTCATGCCTATATGACTGATGTAGCCCATCATGCAGTAGGAGGCATCAGCGATGGCCAGGTTGAAGATGAAAATATCAGAGGTGGAGCAGTCAGACTTCTTTCTGTACACCAGCCACATCACCATCATGTTAGCAGGGTAGCCCACCACCACGTTGAAAACCGCAACAATAAAGTCAAACGAAATCGAACCAAGTGTATCTGTGCATCCTTTATTTGCATTCCCGAGTGGGGGACTGGATCCTGAAGAGGTTTGGTTGAACGGTTGGCTAGAGTTGATGATAGAGGTGTTCATTTTGGTTTTAATTAACGTAGCAGGATTCAGGGTTGATGTTCCTGAGAAAAGAAAGTGAATTCATGTCACACAGTCAAGCCTACCTGTACAGGACAATGGTCCTCACCACTTTAACTAACAGGGAGGCTCAATAATGTTCTTATGTATATGCTGATTCAAGCATCATTTTACATTTTTTTTTTACCTGCTGTATTCTAAATCATAACAAATTTACTGCATGATAGAAATGGTAACACTTAAGCTGGCCTAATGTGTGCAAAATCAAGCCCTATCATTTGAGAAATTACTCCTGTCAAGGAAGCCTGGCACAGTTTTGCAGTATTGTGGTACTGAAGGATAATTTTTGTTTCTGGGAAGACAACCTCCACTCTGGGAAAACTGTCCCTCTTACCAGAAGACAAACTTTCCCTTTTTGGTCCACAACACTTAAGTCTAAAGTCTGCTAAAGTTTCTCACTCATAAAGAATTCTAACACATCTGGATCAAACACTCTAAAAGAAATGAAAGATGGGTTCATCAGATTGTAAGAAAGAATAGTTTACTCACCTGAGACACTGCAATGGCTCAATATACACTCCTTAAGGTCAGACAGCCCTTATCGCCTGTGTCCTGAGGAGTTATGTTTTTATCCAGTCTAGTTCCAGTTCAGCGAAATATATAAATCTGAGTGGTAAATGAACAGTGTAGATGACAGCCAATCACAAATTAAATGAAAGAGCAATAGCACTTGGTGACTGTACAGTACCCTGTCACCCCAGGATTATATTTGAGGATGGGTGGGTATGTAAAAAGTCCAGTATATAGGGGATTGGGTGAGGGGAGTAGCTTTGTGTTGTGACGAATAGATATGCAGTAAAACAGAGGAGGGGCTAAAAGGAGGGGACAGACAAGTGCCCCCCTCTCCCTATTCTAACAATATATTATTTGTCAGTGATGCAATCCAAGAAGTGCATCCCAGACAAACAAGTGATGCAATGCAGTCGGCCGACTGAAGCACAAGTGAGACACCTGTGTAACCTGGTGTAACGTCTTACACAAGAAACCTTAATGTTCATCAGTGATCTCAAACAGTTCTCTTTCATCTCCACCCAGAAAAGAATCTGAGCAATCAGTTACAGTCAGTCCATTTCTGCTTGTAATATTAGGGACGTTTATGATGGATTCACTTGAATTTTTATTTTATTTTTTAATTAACCTTTATTTTATCAGGAATAAATCCCACTGAGATACAAAATCTCTTTTTCAAGAGAGTCCTGGCCAAGAGAGCAGCATGAAAGTTTCACACAGAAAACAGCAACAGACAATGACAAGCAAGAACTAAAAGAATTATTTGATATGTTGAAGGTACGTGTCCCACATGGCAAAATCCAAATTTTGAGATCTCTGGACCGATTATGTTTTAGCTAGGACCCCCAGAAACCTTGGAGGTTGATAAGCCTGTAAAAACGTGCACCTGCGACAGCCCGGACTCATTTTCATGGATGTGTATCGATAATTAAAGGTCTTTCAGAAAACATTAATATTTCCATGGCGAGTGAAGGACGCAGCTGATAAGGGGCGCTTCAATCAGCTGCCCAAACCAACACAACCCATTTTTCATCAGGGATTTATAGGCTGTGCCCTCTGCAGTCTAACGTATTTTACACATTATATGACAGTTTAGTGACCCCTGTACCTCATTAACATAAATTCGGGTTGGGCTGTTTCAGGCGCATGGATATAGAGGGCGTTCTTTCTGATTATAACACAGTTTTTGCCTACCTTTGGTGTGAAATATCTCCATGCGCCCTCGACAGATTTTCATGCAATTTTCTTAATTATGTTGTTTATTATAGGGTGTTCCCGATAACAAAGGTTAATGAACAAAACCACTCCTAATGCGCCTTCCTATTCGTCCGCACACCTACAGCGCCCTCCATAATTATTGGCACCCCTGGTTAAGATGTGTTTAAAGCCTTAAAATAAATTCAATTTTTATTGCAGAAGCATACTCTCACACTGAAAATTGTAGAAAAATGTTACCTTCAACTCAAGTGAATTTTAAGGGAAAAAAAAATCCCTGACTAAGAAATAATTATTTTTCATAAAATCACCTGTTCCACAATTATTGGCACCCCTAACAATTCCTAGGAAATAAATGTAATTGAAGTATTTCTGTCATTTCTACAGTAGTTTACAAAGTTGATCAGAGTATCTAGGAACATTTAATTAGTAATTCATCACTTCCTGTTTCCCTGGGGTATAAATATGACGTGACACAGAGGCCATTTCTCTTATCCACTCTTCAACATGGGAAAGACAAAGGAACACACCATTCAAGTAAGGCAGATGTGTGTCGACCTTCACAAGTCAGGCAATGGCTACAAGAAAATAACCACTCGCCTGCACCTGCCCATATCTACTGTCAGAGGAATCATTAAGAAGTTTAAAACAACTGGAACAGTGGTAAACAAGCCTGGGACGAGGACTAAGGTTATTTTGCCACCACGCACAGTGAGGAGGATGGTAAGAGAAATAAAAAAAGTTCTCCAAAGCTCACTGTTAAAGAATTGCAACAAATGGTAGCATCTTGGGGTCACAAAGTCTCCCAAAACAACCATCAGGCGCTATCTACATGCCAACAAGCTGTTTGGGAGGCATGCACGAAAAAACCTTTTCTCACTCACAATCATAAACGCAAACGCCTGGAGTTCGCTAAGCGGTACTGGGACTTCAACTGGGACCGTGTGCTTTGGTCAGATGAGACCAAGATAGAGCTTTTTGGCAACAAACACTCTAAGTGGGTCTGGCGGAACACAAAAGATGAGTATGCAGAAAAGCACCTCATGCCCACTGTGAAGTATGGGGGAGGATCGGTGATGCTGTGGGCCTGTTTCTCTTCCAGAGGCCCTGGGAACCTTGTGAGGGTGCATGGCATCACGAACGCTTTGAAATACCAGGACATTTTAAATCAAAATCTGGTGGCCACTGCCCGAAAGCTGAAGATGGGTCGTCACTGGGTCTTTCAGTAAGATAATGACCCTAAACATGTGGCCAAATCTACACAGAAATGGCTCACCAGACACAGAATCAAGCTCCTCCCATGGCCATCTCAGTCCCCAGACCTCAACCCCATTGAAAACCTGTGGAGTGAGCTGAAGAGGAGAGTGCAGACGAGAGGACCCAAGTCGCTGGATGATTTAGAGAGATTGTGCAAAGAGGAATGGTCGAAGATCCCTCTTTCTGTATTCTCCCATCTTGTGAAACGTTATAGGAGAAGATTAGGTGCTGTTTTGTTGGCAAAAGGGGGTTTTGCAAAGTATTAACATCAGGGGTGCTAATAATTGTGGCACACATGATTTGATGTAAAAGAATTATTTCTTAATGTGGGATTTTTTTCCCACTGAATAAATGCACTTGAATTAAAGGTTGGACTTTCCTCTTTTTTTCACTGTGGTCCTATATTATTTAGAAAAAAACTGAATTTAGTAGAAGCTAAAGAACACATCTTAACCAGGGGTGCCAATAATTATGGAGGGCGCTGTATATATACCACCTTCATTTGCACAATCCCCACTCGTCACGATTCTACGTTGTTTACTCGCAAACCAGACAGCCTAGCGCACAGCAAGAGTTCGCTTACCTGAAGCAAAAGCGGGAAGTACATGAGAGTCCTGGGGCCTTAGAATAATTCAAGACTCTAAGGCTCCAGAGGAAACTTCCTAATCTGTTCCTGCAACTCCCGCTTCTCCTCCACGCACCCGCCTGCGCTCTGCCATCTTCGTACCTCCATCATGAAGCGTCACCCGCTCGCCCCAACTGGGGTGCTCACATTCCGAACCACGCTCCCCCCGTGATGACGACCGAGGGCTCCGCGCCGTAGCAATTCCAGACCGCCGTCTTGCAGTAGCCTACATATCTCCTCAACAAGCGGTAGCTCAATGCAAACCCTTGGCTCCCCAGGAAGAGCTTACCGGTTACTTCAAGCTCATCCCAGGCTCCACATTGACCGTGCGCAGAACTCCGCCGGGCACTCCGTGAAATTAAATCCCCTTTCCACGCTCCGACAACAAGGCCAGCCCACAAAAATTATTCACTGACTCCCACGCCAGCACGGCTGATCCTCCCCACGTGTAGACCAGATGTATGCAGACCACACAGCACTACCAGGTTCCGCCAATCTAGCGTCTGGCCTTACGCGTCATCACGCTTGGCGGCGGCCTCCAACTCCAGATTAGGCGAGTCGCTTCTTCCATAAACCAATAACGCCCCCGTGCCTTCGTCATGCCTGCTCCCTCCGTTTACGACCTCTTTGGTCTCTTTTCGTCCCCTTTTTGCGTCCCTGTGTTCGCAGGCTGCACTTTTGCCCCATGCACATGCGTCCCCCGATCCTTTCCGCCGGTCGAAACCCGGCTTCTAAGCTCCTTCAGCCTCTTTCCCTGCCCCCCCTCCCCGTTTCCCAAGTCACTAATTCTGTGCTTCCTCCTACAGGTCTGCCCCTCCACATCATCTACTACGTACTCAGTTTCCCCTCACCTCGTTTCAGCACATTAGCCACCTCCTTACCTCCCATCTGCCCCTCATAGCCGAGAAGCTCACGCGAACCGAGTTCACTCTTTACCGTCTCACCCGACCGAAACACAATCCACCAGTACTTTCCCCATCGGAGGAGAGAACTTGACGATTACGATACATTCGTTCTCCATCTCGCTGTACGCTACGACAATACGGGCTTTTACCATACCACTTACTTGTCGCCCCTACTTCCGCAGTCACATTTTAGTAAAACAGTATATCCCAAAACCGTCAAACCATTACAAATGCTAACGTTCTTCGCCTCGCTAGGCAAACATTCACGGACACTGCACGCGTGTACCTCGCAGCCCATTAAATGAAATCTGTGTTGTTCCTGGAGTTACATGAGCACAGAAGTCATCTAGACATATCGATAACTTTGGTGTGATGTGTGGAAGGAAAGCGCCATATAATTCCGTGGGGCGCCAATGTTTAACAAGGCTTTCAAAAATAAAGCAGACTTTCGCCGCTTCTACCTATTAATTCCGAGCAACTCGTTATATATGCACGTCGCGTTCTTCGCAAATTAAAACTCATACATTTATGGTGCTGTTGAATGATTGCCATGTTTATTCTAAATTGTCAAAACATTACAAATGCTGGCGTTCTTTGCCTCGCGGCAAATATACGGATAACCCGGCGTATCACCCCTCGGCCACTATGATGGTATAGCTCTCTTCCCTTTTCAGCGCTTTGATTTTCGGTACCGCCGCCTCGCCGGCAACATTCACCCGGATACTACGGCGTATTCACCTCACGGCCACTCGCAGTGGCGCAGCTCACTAGCGCCTCACTAGCGCTTCAGTTTTCAAAAAAAAAAAAAGCCTCGCCAGTCGCGGCGCATGGTTAGCTAAAGCCGATATCACAAACGCTTTTAAGGTCGCTACACTCAACCCACCTTTTTGGGATTTTTTTTTTTTTGGCGTTTCCTGGAAGGGGCGCTACTACCTCGCCGTTTGTCTCACTTTCGGATGCAAAAGCCTCAAGACCCATTATTCACGACCAACCCGCCATGTTCGAATTAGATTTGCACCATCTTCGACATGCCACTTCCTGGAGCTACAGACATCCCTGTTTAAATGGGCTTTAATTGAACTCTATTGCCATTTATTATATTATTATTTTATTTTACTATTAATTAGCTAGCCCGCGGAGGATGGGCTTCCCCACCTTAGCTGGGTTCCTCCTGAGATTTCTTCCCACTGGGGAGTTTTTTCTCAGCACCGTTCGAGGATTTTTCTTTCTTCGAGGAGTTTTGCCTCATTTGCTTTGTGGGGAATAGGCTGGGCACTGCCCTTTCATTTATTTAATCTCTCAACATAAAGCGTCTTTGTGACAATCTATCCGCGAAAAGCGCTATACAAATAAATGGAATGGAATCGAATTGAATTATATCCAATATTTCGGCCAAATACTTCCCCAGGCATCCTTTCGGATCGGCGCCGCCGCCACAGCATCCAAGTGACGAGGGCCGGACCACCTGATTAAAATCCTCGGTCGCCGGACGTCAAACTCTAACGCAAGCTATATTCGCAATTGTATCGACGATCTACGTAGAGCCCATCTATTGTGGATTCATTAACACCTTTTGGGGGCTTAGGAGCCTACACGGACTCCGACGAGAGACGAGAACCCCACCCTGAGTCTCGCCATCTGGGGCTCCCAATGTTCGCACAATCACAGACCAAGTCAATACAACATCGCCTTCACCCCGATCCCCTATCCATCGTTCCACCGAATACTCTCCTCCACTTTGGGAATGGTCCAGAGTTCATTAAGTGTTATTAAGATCACTTTGGGGCTCAGACTTTTTAACCCTTTAACAACCTCATTCTGTGACGAGATTGATAGAAATTATAAAATGGTGATATGTGATATGAAGTATTTCAGGCCTGTTTTATTTTTGTTTGTGGTTGACCCCTTTGCGCAGAAGTCAGATCTGGCTATTTATGTGTTACCTTATTTAGGGTTTTATAATTCAAGACTGCAGCTTCACAGAGAGGAAGCGTATGGCTCAACTGAATCAAGACACTTAAAGCGTTTAGAATTCCATCATATTTCAGTTTATTTTCATTATTTTGGTTGAGAAAAGGGGCTGCAAACATAAAAAATCTCCAGGAAATTTCAGCATTGAAGTTTAAAAAAAATAATACTGAGAATTGAAAAATGGCTGGGGATTTAAACGATACATTTCTGGGATCATAAATTCCTTGACCACAAGTATAATTTATCTTGAGCATTACATTCTAGATTACCTACTTGCTATGAGCCAAATTGGACAGCTATCCAGGTGGCTCCCCAAAGTCTGAGATCCCTAAAAAATAGTGCACTGTTAAATCATAAAATAATCATATATTTAACACAAATCAACTTTTGACACATGAAATTCAATATGGTTGAATTTCTGGTTGAATTTAACATGAGTTTATCAATATTGCTGCAGTTGGACATCACTGGTCACCGGTAACCTCTCAAACACAAAACATGCCTTTTCTCCATGATAAAGTTAAGAGTTTTGTTCATTTTTCTTCAAAGTCCCCCAAGCCAGCACACATACTCGTTAAGGGGTCTATTCTCCCATGCGCGTAAGTCGAACAAAGCGCATAGCCACGCGCTTTTCAGCCTCCGCATATTCTCCCCTTGACTTAATTCCGTGCATTACGCGCTGTGAATGCAGTTACACGCTTCGGGCGGAGAAAGGCCAAAATCTGGGCGTTTCTCAGGCAAATAACACTTACGCGTATTCCCCCCCTGGCTTACGCGCTTTTTCTGTTAAGCACTTTTGAGGGCTGTATTAAGTTCAAGCGCCAATATAAGGCGAAATAGAATATTGCGTTTGATGTTGGTTATAGGCCAAATTTTAACATTTATTTTATCTTATTTTATTTTATTTAACATTGTCAAGATTGAGGCATTCAATATTCGATTGTTCATCCTTATTTTTAAACTACATTTCTGATAACCGTAATACATTATCAAACAAAATCATCACATGATATTACGCAGCAGCCTGTTCTCCATCATTCTACCATGCCTTCAAAACCTAAAACCAAAATGCCAGTCCTGCATTTGCTTGCACTCTTGCGTGAGTGGGGAAAAGTAAGAGGAGCGCGCCGAGCTCGTAGACGACCACGCATGTATCGGCCTCGTTTGGACATCCTGGGACTAACAGACACCGAGTGCATCCAGCGCTTTCGTCTGGACCGTGAGGCAATCATCTATCTTTGCTGATTTCTGGATGAACAGCTATCCAGCCGCAGCAGTCATCCACAAAACATACCTGTGGTCATTAAGGTCACAACTGCGCTGTCGGTCCTGGCATCTGGGTCGTTCCAGAGAGTGGCTGGTGATGTCATGCACATATCACAGGCGTCTGTGTCAAGGTGTCTGACACAGTACCTTGACACTATGCTACACCACATCAGCTACTTCATAAAGTTCCCCGAAACACCCGCTGAAAGACAGGAGTTAAGGGGGGTTCTCCCGGGTCGCCGGGTTCCCCAGTGTTGTGGGAGCCATTGATTGTTCTCACGTTGCAATCAAAACCCCTACCACTAATGAGAATATGTACAGAGACTGTAGACGTCGGCACAGTACAAATGTTCAGATTGTGTGCGATCATGATACGCGCATATTAAGCATCTGCGCAAATTCCCTGGCTCGGCCCATTACGCCTATGTACTGCGCAACTGCTTGAAATGCCAAAAAATACAATAAATATTTGAAACCTCAGCTTATTTCCAGTATTTATCACAATGATACTTTGAGTATATGCAAATAAAAATGACCATTTTACGTAACCCTCCTTCATCCGTATCCACTCCAAGTTCTTCTCCATGCACTTCCACTGCAGAAAGAGTGGATGCCATCTCCTCCTCCAGTGCAGTGAAATGCACAGAGGATGATGGTTGCCCACCACCTGTTGCGTGCACACTTCTCCTGTGTGCAGAGAGCCTGGCTTTTACAGCGCCCCGCAGATCTCTCCATTTATGCTTTAAATCGGGGCTACTGCGCTTACATCTCCCCACCGAAGCCACATCCAGAACGATTCGCTGCTTTCTTCCTCGGATCAGCCTACAGTGCCCCCTTGCCACACAACACCTCGTGGTGCCTCTTCACTGATTTCACCAATACCTCTGACTCCTCATCAGTGAAATTTGGTTTTCGGCTTATAAACTGTCTTTGATTGTTATTTTTGTGTGACTAGAATGTTCTCTTTATTTGTCTTCTTCCCTGTCTTCCACGGAACAAACAGGCTGGTGTAGGAGGGGCACATTTTCAATGCTCTGATTGCGCTGGTTGAGAAGCGCTAACTTCTTTATTTTTTATTGATAATTAGACATAGACGTTTTGATAATTTGCGTCATCATTTGCTATCGAAAATAAATTTGACTGTCCTTCTACCAATTCGTATGAGCAACTGCTGATCAAGAAAAGTAAACTGCGAAATGTTTAAGTCATTAAGCTTTGAAGGGCGAGGTTTTGCCTTCCCTTTGTTACGGCCGATGAACCGCCACTGGTAAAAAATGGGAAATGCTGTGTGACTTATTTATTTTGGGTAGGTGTTTTGGCCAAGGGGCACTTACGGCAATGCGGGGAAAGGGCACGGCATTCTACTGCTGTGAACTGGGGCTTTTATAGGTGGGCAGCACGGCAAACAGGTAGGGCATCTACGGCAATTGCCGTCGATGCCGTCGTGAAATTCAAGCCCTGTGAGTACAATCAATGGCTCCCACAACACTGGGGAACCCGGCGCCCCGGTAGAACCCCCCCCTTAACTCTCCGTCTTTCAGCGGGTGTTTCAGGGAACTTTATGAAGTGGCTGATGTGGTGTACCATAGCGTCAACGAACTGTGTCAGACACCTTGACACAGACGCCTGTGATATGTGCGTGACATCACCAGCCACTCTCTGGAACGACCCAGATGCCAGGACCGGCAGTGCAGTTGTGACCTTAATGACCACGGGTATGTTTTGTGGATGATTGTTGCGGCTGGATAGCTGTTCATCCAGAAGTCAGCAAAGATAGATGATTGCCTCATAGTCCAGACGAAAGCGCTGGATGCACTCGGTGTCTGTTAGTCCCAGGATGTCCAAACGAGGCCGATATATGCGTGGTCGTCTTCGAGCTCGGCGCGCTCCTCTTACTCTTTCCCACTCACGCAAGAGTGCAAGCAAATGCAGGACTGGCATTTTGGTTTTAGATTTTGAAGGCATGGTAGAATGATGGAGAACAGGCTGCTGCGTAATATCATGTGATGATTTTGTTTGATAATTTATTATGGTTATGAGAAATGTAGTTTAAAAATAAGGATGAACAATCGAATATTGAATGCCTCAATCTTGACAATGTTAAATAGAATAAAATAAATGTTAAAATTCGGCCTATAACCAACATCAAACGCAATACTCTATTTCGCCTTATATTGGCGCTTGACCTTAATACAGCCCTCAAAAGTGCTTAACAGAAAAAGTACGTAAGTCAGGGGGAGAATACGAGTAAGTGTCATTTGCCTGAGAAACGCCCAGATTTTGGCCTTGCTCCGCCCGAAGTGCATAACTGCCTTCGGGGCGCGTAATGCACAGACTTAAGCCAAGGGGGAATACGCGTAGGCTGAAAAGCGTGTAGCTACGCGCTTTTTTCAACTTACGCGCATGGGAGAATAGACCCCATAGTCGGTAAGGGCCTCTCTAACTTCCACTCCATCTCTGCCACTGTGGTGACCGGTCCTCTCCAGGTCCAGAAGTCCATTTGGAGCTTCATCCTCCTCCGGTCTATCTGGAAATGTCTGCACAGGACTGGTTTTCCTGATGAAATTGTGCAGGACACAAGTTGCAAGCACGACTTTGTCAACGTAGTTGGGACATAATTCCAGTTTTCGGTGGTATATTCTGAATTTGCTAGCCAGTATGGCAAAGACGTTTTCAGAAATCCCCCTCGCCCTACTGTGACGGTAGTTGAAGAGTCGCTTTCTCTTGTCTAGGTGTTTACCTACAACAACAAAAAAATTGAACCCATTTGGCGATGAAGATACATTTTGGGATACTGTGGACGAGGGTGAAATGTATAGCTGAAAGTGACGTTGATTTTCATCACTCATTGCCAATCTTATACTCATCCCATGACAACATTTCCTTAAATTTAGCTATGTAATTAATATGAAGAAGTATATATCTGTGTTTTTTAACATATTTTTTGGCTAGCATTTTAATTTGCAGAGACATGACTGTATATACCAATGTCAACCGGAATTAAATAACAAGCGGGGCAGAATAATACATGAGGTAGTGCTTATTCAACAGGGACGTAAAAACATTATTACCAGGGTAGGGCCTCGTCAAATAAGGTTTCAGTGGGAATGCCTCATCACTGACAATGAAGTGAGCAGGTTGGTCCCAGTTCTGACATGTTCGGCAATTCCCTTCATGGTCGTATGTTCAGCCTGTCTTCAGCAAGCAAACTGCTCCACTTCATACGTCCAAATATCCCTCCATTGCTGTTCGACCCATATCCTCCCACATCAACAACAGTGAAGTTGTAGTTAGAGTCAACCAGAGCCATCAGCACAATTGAGTGAGTTCCTCTGTAATTATGGTAAAGAGAACCACTGTTTTCAGGATCCTACAAACACATGATAAATAATTACATTTCATACATAAAACCAAATTTTTTCATACGAATACGATTACCAAACATTTTAATTTTTTATATTTTATTTTTAATTTTAACTTACCCTGGGCGCGACCATTCACAGGTATGCTGCAATCTGTTTTACATACCTTTATTAGGTCGTGTTTTCCGTCAATGGCGCCAACGCAGTTGGGCAAATTCCAGCGTGTATGGAAAACATGCGCTATTTCTTCCAACTGTTCTCTAGTAGATTGTGCCAGATAAATAGGCCTGAGACTCCTCCAGATAACCCCACAGACTTCAGCTACCAATTGGCTGATGGTACTTTTCCCAATTCTGTAGTTGTAATGAAGCGATGCATATGAATCGCCTGTAGCTAGAAATTTGAAAGGTAAAGTTTACACTGATTTAGTTCACAAGCTTATAGTAACAGCATTACTGCGCGCATAGATAATTTACAATTTTGACCGTTCCTAACAACGAGTTTATTAGCCAGGGAATATCAACTGAAATGTGATATATAATATGTAGTTACATATGCGGATAGTTATCATGTATTCAGACTTATTTAATTCTAAAATATACAGACCTCTTTAAATAATATTAAAGCTATTATAGGTGTAAATAATATATATCTAGTTCTGACTGCATATATACATGTAAGCCTAGAGGACCGACCTTAAATGAATTGAAAGTTGCTCTTGTGCGCTGATGCTCTCCCTACACTTCGTGTCTGCTTTGTCTATGTCACCTTTAATGAGATGAAGAAGATCTTCGAATTGACCCTGTGTCATTCAGGAAATGAATGGAGGTGTATTTGAAGTAATATTAGGCCCGCTTATAAATTCTAGTATTACGATACAAGCGTTATGGAGATATAGTGCTGGCTGTGTGACTATAATCCATTTAAAATTAAACTAAAAATGATATGTAGTGTGTACCTGCATGCACAATACAGAACCTTAAAAACTATAATGTGAAATGCGAGGCGTGTTGTTGCCTCAACACAAGTATAATTTACGTAATAACAAGACTGTGTACAATGTTTTAAGATCAAACACGGTCTGTTGCAAAGCATTATGTTGCAAAAATACAGTGTAACTGAATTGTAGGTCTGGATATTCTATCACCTTTGATCTCACAGCAAAATTGATAATTATGTACAGTGAGTACTTTTTTTAATGAAGGAAACGCTGAATCTTTCATCTACACAGGCTATAAAATTTACCTGAAGTAACTGAAAAATTTCTTGGCGTCAGAGATAAGTTCCCCTTTCACCAATGTGTTGAACTGGCCTAGAGATTTTCTTTTCTGATTTATGCAATTTACCCACTGCCGCCGTCTTCTCTTTCTGAAATTTCGTGTCGCAATACATCAAAGCAGCAGTTCCTCCTCGCTACTGCTTGCATCTGCCATATTGTTCATGTCGGTATCAAAGCTTTCTGACACGTTACGTCTTCGGAACGTTCCGATTGGTTATCCACCTTGACCTGGATACCGGATTCCGTCAAGGAAAACAATAATGTGAACGCAGCGCATCCGATCAGTTATCTGTCCTGAATTCAGTCCGGGCTCCTGAGCGGATTCAGGGCCTAGTGTGAACGTAGCCTTAAGGACATTGATTTTCAATTTGGGTGACTGCTGAATGAGGTGAGGTGAAATTGGCTGGCGGCAAGACTTTACTAGCTCGTAAGCTTGCTCTGGGGCTGGCTAGCTCTACAGGCTTTGTTTCCTCAGTAACTATTGCCAAGGCTAAGCTCGCGCTCTGTGCAACCAAAATGGGTCTTGAGATCAGGCTAATCCCTTATCCCGCGTTTGTGCAATAGGGCTCTGGTCTATTTTAGAGAAATTGCAACAGGCAAGGATTTTAAACCAAGCATGATAAATGATTCATTCAAAATACAAGCTGATAAAGGCTTGATCAGACTGTAACAGATGGCACAGAGGCCAGGAAAATGTGAACTGGACTCAAGTGCAAGGATGGATTTAGTTGTATTTTTTATGATGCCGACCACGCAAGCGGGAAGCATACACAAAAATACACAAACAAAACAGGAATCGCGGCTCCAAAAACAAATTATTAGTAATACAAAAAATACATTCCAACACAACAGTACTTGTAACACAATAATGGTAAATGAAAAATGGAAGCGAGGCGTACATCTATAAAGTGCTGGTACTGCGCAGCACTTATATCAATGGTTTGATTTAGCAATATAAAGTACGCAAAATGGCACTCTAAGCTATACAGGCATATGGCTTGCGAGGAACAAGGGGAAAGCAATGGTATTTATACATGCTGCCAACAGCAGTAATCACACACAGATGATCCTTATTGATGACTGAATGTGGCAGCGCTTCAGGTCTTAATTGAAGTCTTTAATGTCCCCAAGGGCAATTTGATTTACAACAGCCGTTGGCACAATCAACACTATAGACAATAAAAAGAAAAAAAAGAATAAAGAGAATAAAAAGAAATACAATTAAAATAGAAATACAATTAACACAGTGGCTATCATCAAAAAAAACAACAGAATGTCATGTCTACAGCTGATTCAAGTATTTGACAGCAGATGGTACAAATGATCTCAAGTATCTATTTCCTGAGCCTTCCTAGAAAAGGCAAACCTGCTCCCGAATGGCAGAAGTCTAAACTCAGTGTGGAGAGGGTAATGAGGGTCTGCGAGAATGGCCTTTGCCCTACAGGTACAGCTGACCTGGTAGACCTGGCTGAGATCTTTCAAGCTGATGCCTGTGATCTTTAGGCTCTGTTTGACAATACTACTCAGCCTGTTTTTGTTAACTAGGCTGAGATTACCAAACCAAAAAATCATGGCAAAGGTGAGAATGGATTCAACAAATAATGAATAGAACATTTTCATGAATGACAACATTAAAACGCCTCAACCTCCTTAAATAAAACAGTCTATACAGATTCTAACCCAGGGATGTCCAATCATGTGCCACGGAGGGCCAAGACGCTGCAGGTTTTCATTCCAACCAAAAACTTCACCAGGTGATTTCACTGATTAGTCCCTCTTCTCTGCTTGAAGATGAGGTCATCAGTGAAATCACCTGGTGGAGTTTTTGGTTGGAATGAAAACCTGCAGCCTCTTGGCCCTCCGTGGCACATGATTGGACACCCCTGGGGCCTGTCTCACAAAGCTGGATTTCGGCTTGGCGAGGTAACTTCTGGATTAACCCTGGGTTTTCCGTATCACGAAGTTGGTTCACTTTTTAGCAGGGTATGTTGCTGTGGTAACTTATGCTGAACGCCTAACCTGCTCCGGAGCAGGTTAAGCTCAGGATAAGATCTCAGCGGGTATATAAGACCACCTACTGGCCAATCATTGTCTTGGAAATATCGTCTGCCCATTTCTTGAGAATCCCGTGGAGGAAGCGGCATAGATAGTGAGAGGAGCGCTCCGGTGAGAGCGCGTGCTCCATAACCGGCAGGACCCATTTGATTTCCCGAGGAGGTCCTGAACGAGTGGTACCGATTTTCTGCCGAGGGACTGAGGTACATTTGCCAGCTGCTGGAGCCGCATGTTGGCAATGTGACCAGCCGCAGCCGGGCGCTTACAGCGCCACAGACTGGAAGATATTATAATAAACTTTCTGACCGCTTTGAACTATGTTCTTGTATTTATTTATTTATTTTACTTGCTCCCAAGTCCTTTTGGCTCCACTGGGGTTGCAACTGAAATGATGAGGTTAAATTGTCAAAAAGAGTAAAAGAAAATTGAAACAGGCACATACATTTGAGAGACACACAGTGGTGATTTAATATTACAATCCCAGTAACGTAAGCATTGACAGAGTCAGCGATTTGTTTTGCAAAGATTCCTTGCGGCTTCTGGCAGCTGCAACAGTGTTGCTTTTTGCCTGAATGTTGTCTTCATATTCTTCATACATCCTTAGAATTATTGTTTGCTCCTCCGTCGAGAAATAAGTTGCTCTCTGCGGCTTCTCCATGGTGCGCAATTGGTCAAATGGAGTTAACACCGCCCCTTTTATATGCAAGAGCACAGATCTAGATTGTAAACTCCTGGGTTCACTTTACGAGTTGATAACCGGCTTCGTGAGACTGATAATCAAGACCGCGGATGTCTGGTTAAGTGCAACTGGGTAACTGAGGGAAACCCCTGGTATGTTAATCCAGCTTCGTGAGACAGGCCCCTGGTGTCTTAGGTTTAAATCGGCCGGAGAAAACCAAACTCAGCACACCCTGTGGCTCTACAGGACCAGCGTTATACACCCCTGCTCTATAAACTTTTATCTGGACTCTGTACTTCTACTTTGTCTGCATTACAACTACGCTAAATATCCAACCACGTTGGCAAACCTTGGTTAACACGTAGATTGCTGTCACAACCTGCAAGTCTGCTTAATTGGCTCTAGGAGTCTTGTGGGTTGTTCCTGCTAATTGTTTGATTGGCTCATTATTTCCAAATTAAACCTGAGAGACCAGGTGAGATTAGTTAAGTCAGTGATCAACTACTTTAATCCATCTATCGAGTGCTGAGTAACACCAAAAATCAGCAGACACTGCAGCTCTCCAGGAGCAGGGTTGGCCACCCCCGCTCTAGGATACTAAACAAGTACTTATACTGGCTCACTGTCTCCACTGCCAAGCCATTAATTATCCTTGAGAGCATGGCGGGTGGGGTCCTCCTGAAGTCAAACCTCATATCTTTAATCTTAGCGACATTAAGCCCCCGTTTACACGTACACGGTTATTTTGACAAACGGAGACATTTCCCTGCGTTTGTGCCCTTCATTTACACGCAAACAGAGAATTCGCCTCTGAAAACGATCTAAAAACTCCTGCCAGAGTGGAGATTTTGGAAAACTTTGGTTGCAAGTTTGCATGTAAACTGAGAAAAATGGAGTTTTAGGCAGCCAACGTCACAGTATGCGCCAGAACTTACACCTACGCCAAAAGTGCGACCAATGTTTACATTTTCATTTGGCTGTGGTGATTGGATTCATTTCTGTTGTTGCTATTTTCGGGATTCTAATTGGCTAACGTGGGCTTGATCTGATTGTTACACTGCCACCTACAGGTTTGATATGCTCTTGACGGCATATATATATGGGTACGTGTAAACGAAAACTTCTCTGAAAACTGATATGTGTGTATGATATTATTTTTGAAAACGTAGACGGTGTAATGTTTGTTTATGAAAATAGCTGGCCATGTGTAAACGGAGTGTAAGTTGTCGGAATGACTCCTCATATCATTTGATGAAGTCATTCAAAACAGGACCATGACCCGCCTCATGGTCCTGCAAGAGCCGACGTATACTGAGTCATCAGCATTCTTTATTATGGATGTAGTTTACTGCGGCAGCAGTTGGTGTACAATACAAATAGAAAAAGTGACAAAACGCACCCCTGGGGTGATCCAATGGAGCACACTAGGGTCTTGGACGGGGTGCCATTTATTTAATTGGCCTGCGTGCCGGACTGAAAGTGGTGAGACCTGACAAAGATTCAGCCAGATAATGACAAATAAGGGGATGGATTCATTTGAGAACTTTTCAAAAACATTTAACCTTCCAAACTCTCAGTTTTATATCTATAGGTAAGAAGTTACTTGAACAACAAGATCATATACGCCCCTTAATTAGATATATAATTAACACCCATAATAAATTCAACTCTAAAAATAAACTGGGACAAATATATGCAAAATTATTGAAGGTGAGGGAAAGGGGGAGAAGCTTAAAGCTTTGACTAAATGCGAAAATGAATTACATGCAAATATAACAGAAAAGGAATGCACTGATATATGTGCAAACATTTGAAAAACAACAAATTCTTTAGATTGGAGGGAGTTTTCTGGGATGATACAAATATGATATTTCAAAAAATAACTTATATTTAATAAATATATTACTAAATAATTTATTAAATAAATTAGTTATTTATTTATTAAGACTTTAATTTAATTATGTCACTGATTCTTGAAACTTTGGCAAAAACATGTCCCACTAAGAATAGTGCTAATTCTGTTGGAAATTAATAACATTTTCATGAGTAAAAAGAATCAAGGTTATAATCAGGGGGTCCTTTGCACATATGTAAGGTTCTTTTATAGGTTTATTTTTACTTTTTATTAATTTAATGATTATATGCTAGCCGATTGACTACAAAATAACTTGTCCTCGGATAAGAGATAATCATTTCAACTTGATTAAAAAAACAAAAAGTAATAATTGAATTGAATAATATCTTTACCACATGAAAGAGTACATTGTAATATATATTAAAAACTACAAACAGTGAGTTTTGTACAATATTTACTATTATTTTGTGGTTGCTCAAAATGTGTCCCACATATTCGTCACCACCGTCAGATATTTATAAAAAGCAATAAAATCAGCCGACTACAAGGTCAACTACATTCCTGAGGACCCCATTTTGAAACCTTCAGCTCTACTGCGTGCTACAAGATCACTCAAGCTCCTGTGTCTTTGCTATTTTCTCTTAAACTTGTTCATTTTTTTGGACACTGCTACTGTCACAACCATAACAGGTCAACACCGTCTCTTTTGTATAAAAAATATTAGATTAGATTATGACATAAATATATACTTTTTAAGAAGAGGTCTGAAGTAGCTGGCAATAGAGGGGAAACAAGATGGCTAATGTGAACAACTCATGCATATCATGTAAAAGAGTAGGTTTTTGTTGCCACCGTCAGACGTTACCACCGTCATTTTTCTATCTGACAGTGGTGATGTACAGTCTGACGACGGTACAGACAAAAACCTCCAAATGGTCCTTAGTGGAGGCTAAAATATAATTGTTGATCACAATAAATACCAATATGACCTGTAATGTTTCATTAAGCTCTTTTATATTTTTATTAATGTAATTCCCCCTATATTTCTTCCATATCGTCCAACCCTAGGGGATGAGGTGTGCCTTCCCTCTATCTCAATTCACTACTATGCCTTGTTCATTTGTCTTACGTCATTGGAATGCACACAGTGCATCTACTACCAACCTACATAGCACATAGTATACAATATCCCTTGTAGGCTATGCATCTTCAATGACTAAAGCCAAATGAAAATGGCATGACAACATTTACAGTACCAAATCTAACATTCACTGTAATTCCCCCTAATCTCATAGTCATTACACTCCAGTTTGACTTTATGTATTTTAGGAAGTTATGGCTAGGCAGCAGCTATCTGTGGAAGAATATGATCTAAATTATTTTATGAGTGGGGGTAACTACATGACAGTTACAGTAAATATGAGGTCAGTGATGAATCTTATTGCTACTGGTAATGATTTCTTTTTACTTATGATGATTATTAAGGGGTACTTTTATTAATGATAGCCGATTGCTACTTGAACCCATATGTTACTTATTGAATGTTTGCCACAGTACTCATAATTCAGTTCTAAAGTCACCACTGTCAGAGGGAGTTTTATTTGTTTTAAATGAATATTCTTACAATATATTTCTTCAGTGCTGTTGAGTTATTAAAGTAATAGTCTCTTTAATACTAAAATATGTTTGTAAAATAAAAAAAAAATAACTTTTTCCATTTAGGCTTAAAGTAAATGTTGTATGATGTTAGATCTTTAAGGAAGTACACGTGAAACAGTATAAAAAAATGAACAAAAGTGAATATTCAACATTTAACAGCATATATGTGTACCAAGAATGCCAGATAATGATTTAAAAACACTAAATACGTATTAGACCAAATGAATAAAAATTAATTTGCTTTTTATTGTGTCTGACGGCGTAGACAAAAACAAAGTAATAGCTGGAAAAACGCCTATTAAAAAAATACAAAATCAAGAGGGTGCACCGGTACATTGCTGAACTGCCAAGACCTTGGTCTATTATGATACACCTTCAGATTTTGTAATTTAACTAACTTTTTTTTTTCAAAATAAAAACCTGTTTTATCCAAATCCCCAAGAATCAGTGATTAAAGTTCCTCGGGGCACCACCCTTCTAGTAAAGGGAAAATTAATGGCAATGGAATGACTAAGTCTCATTAATGTTTCACCATAAATGCCAAATTACTACAATCACAATTTATGTTATTAATGAATGATTACAATATTAAACAAAAATAGGAAAACCAGGCTAAGTTACCAACACTAAAATTCAATAGTAATATAATTACCATTAATGTCCTGCATCAATGAAATAACCACACGCTGAAGGTAAAGGGGAGCTCTTGACCTGGCAGAGGATAGATTCAAGCTAATATTCAGGCAAAGACAACCAGAAGCATTTGTTGAAATAAATAAAAGGGTTCATTATGTTTCAGTAGCAATGAACATGCAATCAATACCACTTGAATACAACAGTAAACACACAGGAAGGATTAAATAGCGGTTATATCATGAAACAGCGTGTACAAATAGACTAAAGGTAGGATATGCGTGTGTGCGTGTGTAAGTCTGAGTGCCAAAAGGACGTGTTAAGATGGCAGATTTGGAATCTAAAATGGCGGACTCAGATCTAAGAGGTCGGACTCATCTAAAATGGCGGACTGATGATGTGGCAGTCCAAGAACCATGTGTGCTTGATAGTGGAGGAAGTGAGAGGGAGAACAAAGAACCGGCACAGGCGGGAGAATTAGAAAAAGACTCCTGCACGAGTCAGGCCAGAGGCTGTTTCCCACTCAGTAAGCAGAGTGTAGTGTACAGAAACTAGCTGAAAGAGAATATGAGAATGGAGAGAGAGTGAGAGGATGAGAGAGAAAGAAAGCAGAAAGGAAGGCACAGGCGAAGTCTGATAGGACAGAGTAGCTATCCACGGCGGGCTGAACAATCAGTCAGACAAGCCAAAACGTCCCAATTCAATTCAAACTTTATCAACAATTCTAATGATTTACACAGCAAAGCAAAAATGTAAAGCAAAGCAATCCGCGTTTTTAAATGAAATCTCTCAAAGATCGGATATTTAACAGGTCAGCAATGCAGCAGTGTAGAGTAAATATCTGCAATTTCAAAACAAATTCTCTTTTAAATACCGAAGTTTTACAATCAGTACAACAGTAAGATCCAGTACATTAAAACCAGCAAGCAAAGAAAAACACAGCTCAAAGTAAACCGTAATAATTACATTCAAAAATCAACAATTAGCATTGAATCGCGTGCTTCATATTCTAGCTAAGATCTGCCCAGATGCAAATTGCCTTACTTGGGATCACTACTGAGTGAGTGACCCAGTTCTCCAGTGTCAGTAACTGTGTCCGAGTGAAGGCTTTGGGCGGCGGTCTTTTTCCTTAGCACTCATCAGCGAACAGGAAATGGTGTCTGCTTTTCCAGGCACAATGATGCGCGGGAAAATGCAGAAAGTTCGTTGACTTGTTGATCGGAGAATAGCAAAAAAGGGAAGCTGGTCGCCTTTTCGTTTTTTCAAAAAGTTAAAGTTTAGAAAAAAAAAAGAAATTTCACTGTCGTCTCCCAGTGTAAATTCTTTTAACCAGTTATTGAAGATACGCCTATCGGCAACTTGAATGATTACAGAGCAGAACGTAGTTAATCTTTAACTCTACCGTGGCCTACTGGAGAGGTGCGAAAACTTTGTTCTTTGTTCTGTTCCGACAAGACATTTCAGTTAGATGGATTGCGCACCCCTGGTCTCTATTAACTCTGCCATGTAAGCCCAGAGAGAAAGGACAGTGCCTTGCTTGTAGCTCTTATAGGGGGTTTGACGTCATTAGGCTTAATTGCATAAGAGATCATGCTTTTGGAGTTCTGGGAAATGTAGTTAAAATGGCTGTTCTTTGTGGCACCATTTTGGCAGGCTTTGACCCTACATAATCAATATTCAGATTTTCGGTCTTTTCACAGCAATGTTACGCCATAAAAAGACCAGAGTGCCATGCATCAGTTGATGAATGTAAGAGTGAAAATTCCAACACAGGTCATTTAACCACAAACAAAAAGAAAACAGGCCTGAAATACTTCATATCACATATCACCATTTAAAATTTCTATCAACCTTGTCACAGACTGAGGTCGTTGAAGGGTCAAAAAGACTGAAGCCCAATGTGATCTTAGTAACACATATATAAGACATAATAAACAACATAATAAAGAAAATTGCATGATAATCTGTCGAGGGCGCATGGAGATATCTCACACCAAAGGTAGGCAAAAAATGTGTTATGACCGTAAAGAACGCCCGCTATATCCATGCATCTGAAACAGCCCAACTCGAATTTATGTTAATAAGGTAGAGGGGTTACTAATCGCATCGCATGTTTTTAAAACCAGAATTAAGGCCTACTTAACCAGTGCATGCACATGTTCCACTGCTAAAACCTGCTAATGCATTATTCTTGTAGTTCTTGCTTGTCATTGTCTGTTGCTGTTTTCTCTGTGGAACTTTAATGCTGCTATCTTTGCCAGTACTCCCTTGAGAAAGGGATTTTTTATCTCAATGGGTTTTATTCCTGATAAAGGTGAATGAAAAAATAAATAAATAAATAAATAAATAAAATAAAAATTCGAGTCAATCCATCATAAACATCCTTAATATTACAAGCAGAAATGCACTGACTGTAACTGATTGATCAGTTTCTTTTCTTTGTGGAGATGAAAGAGAATTGTTTGAGTCTGCTTTGATGAACCTTAAGGTTTCTTGTGTAAGACGTTACACCAGGTTACACAGTCTCACTTGTGCTTCAGTAGGCCGACTGCATTGCATCACTGACAAATAATATATTGTTAGAACAGGGAGAGGGGGGCACTTGTCTGTCCCCTCCTTTTAGCCCCTCCTCTGTTTTACTGCATATCTATTCATCACAACACAAACCTACTCCCCTCACCCAATCCCCTATGTACTGGACTTTCTGCACACCCACCCATCCTCAAATATAATCCTGGGGTGACAGGGTACTGTACAGTCACCAAGTGCTATTGCTCCCTCATTTAATTTGTGATTGGCTGTCATCTACACTGTTCATTTACCACTCAAATTTATATATTAAGATGAACTGGAACTAGACTGCAAAAAAAGATAAACTCTCAGGACACAGGCGATAAGGGCTGTCTGACCTTAAGGAGTGTTGAGCCACTGCAGTGTCTCAGGTGAGTAAATAATTCTTTCCTACGATCTGATGAACCCATCTTTCATTTTTTTCGGAGTGTTTGAAGCAGATGTGTTAGAATTCTTTATGAGTGAGAAACTCATGCAGATTGTAGTGCGATGGACCCTAAAGGTAAAACTTGTCTTTACTGTCTCCAATCTCGGGAGGCTCCAGTGCAGTTTCAAAGGGCGAAGACTGGTTTCTCTGAAGACGGACAGTTTTCCCAGGGTGGAAGTAGTCTTCCCAGAGAACAAAATTATCCTTCAGTCCCACAATGCTGCAAAACTGTGCCAGGCTCCCTTGACAGGAATAATTTCTCAAACAATAGGGCTTGATTATAACATAACATAACATAACATGAATGGCGAGAACAGGCCGTTCAGCCCAACTAGGCCTTTCCAGTTTCTTTGTACCATCGTGAATATATCACTTCAGATACTCAATGACTCAATGGTATCTAGCTTTAAGTCAAGTCTGCTCTTGAAAACTCCCAAGGTCTCTGCCTCAACAATATGGTCAGGCAAGCTGTTCCACACCGAAATTACTCTTTGGGTGAAGAAATATTTCCGAATATTAGTGCTAAATTTACCTTTAGTCAGCTTCCATTTGTGACCCCGAGTTCTGCTAACAACACTTGGTTGAAGGAATCCTACATAATTCACTTTGTTAATCCCTTTAACATATTTAAAGACCTCAATCAAATCACCCCTTAGTCTCCTTTTCCTAAGACTAAAGAGATTAAGGATCTTCAGCCTTTTCTCATAGCTTTTCGTCTTTAATACCCGGAATTAGCTTCGTGGCTCTTCTCTGAACTTTCTCTAAAGCCTCTATGTCTTTCTTAAAGTATGGTCCCCAGAACTGTACACAATACTCTAGATGTGGTCTGACAAATGTGTTGTACAAAAGAAGCATCACCTCCTTGGATTTGAACTCAATACTTTTGGCAATGTATCCCAGCATCCAATTGGCTTTTTTAACAGCTACGGCACAATGGCTAGAGCCTGTGAGGGTTTGGTCAACAATCACTCCCAGATCTTTCTCTTGTGGAGCACACTCCAGTTTAAAACCTCCCATGAAGTAATCCCGTCTAATGTTTTTATTACCTACATGTACTACTTTACATTTCGCTACATTAAATTTCATTCGCCACATTTCTGCCCAATTTTGAATTCTATCCAAATCATCCTGAATCACTTTAGTGGACTCTAAACTATTTGCCAAGCCCCCCAATTTAGTATCATCTGCAAATTTCACTAATCTGCTCTCAATATTCCTATCAAGGTCATTAATGTAGATGAGGAACAGCAGGGGTCCCAACACCGATCCCTGGGGGACGCCACTCCCCACCCTACCTAGCTCAGATGATATACCACTGACCACCACTCTTTGTGTTCTGTCCTGCAACCAGTTATGAATCCACTTCAGAATACCACCTGTAACTCCAATGGAGCTCATTTTAAAAATTAGTCTCTTATGCGGTACTGTGTCAAATGCTTTCTGAAAATCCAAATATATGATGTCATAAGCCCTGCTCTGGTCATAAATCTTGGTGGCCTCTTCAAAAATTCCAGAAGGTTTGTCAGGCATGACCTTCCTTTACGAAAACCATGTTGGCTATCCTCAAGATATTGTTACGTTCAAGAAATAAGTCCAGCTCATCTTTTATGATAGATTCCAATATTTTGCACGTTAATGCAAGTTAAACTGACTGGCCTGTAATTACCTGGCTCAGTACGGTCCCCTTTTTATATATTGGTATTATATTGCCCTGTTTCCAATCATTTGGTATTTCTCCAGTTTCTAAAGACCGTCTAAAGATGGCAGATAGCGGCTTAAAGATGATCTCACTAACTTCCCTGAGCACTCCAGGATATAAGCCATCAGGACCCGCCGCCTTATCTGCCTTTAGTTGATGCAACTTGTCTAATACGACGTTATCCCCAACCTCAATTTCCGCTAAAAAATCTTGAGCATTGGACAAGCCCTCTGGCCGAATAAAGACCCGCTCTAAGGTAAAATTCTCAACAAAGTAACCGTTTAAGGTGTCCGCAATATCCTTATTATCATATAGCAGCGATCCATTTTTATTCTTTATGCACTTAACCTGCTCTTTGACTTTCCTTTTTCTGCTACAGTACTGAAAGAAGCGCTTAGGGTTAGTTTTTGCCCCCTCTGCAATTTGTCTTTCATACAGTCTTCTAGCATTCCTCAGCTCTTTTTTGACCACAGCCCGCATTTTTTACAGAATCTGGCCTTAGTAATCTCATTGTTATCCTCTATGTACATCTTATAAAGATTCCTCTTTTCCCTCAAACTCCTACGAATAGCTGCTGTCATCCACTGAGGATTCTGCTTTTTTCAGCTTACTTTTGGACACCTTTGGAATGAATTTACACTGTGAATCAAGTAAAACCCCTTAAATCTTTCCCACATCTCATTTACAGACTCACAGTCCAGGAGTGTCTCCCATTTTGTTTCACTTAGATATGACCGCATCCTGTCAAAGTTTGCTCGCCTAAAATTAAAAATTTTTGTTTTTGGAGACACCTTTTAACTTCCCATGAAACCTCAAAATTAATAGTAGAGTGATCACTTGTCCCAAGTGGCTCCAGTACCTCAACATTGCTAATTCTATCTGGGTCATTACAGAGCAGCAAATCTAAAATTGCCTTCTCTCTTGTAGGTTTATTAACATACTGCACCAAAAAATTATCATTTATGACATCTAGAAATTCTTCCTCCCCCTACCCTGTCCTTTCACCATTTCCCAATCAATACCAGGATAATTTAAGTCTCCCATAATAATAGTCCCTCCTCCTCTACAAGCTTGCGTAATCCTCTTAAGGAGCATTTCATTGACTGTACTGTCCAAAGCTGGTGGTCGATAGCATACACCTATGTTTAAACCAGTCTCGTGTTTGCCAGTGAGCCTGACCCAGATATCTTCACAAGGCACGGAATATTCAATCTCAGGAATTTCCTGCACATTTATGTTTTTCGTTCACATAGAGTGCTACCCCCCTCCTCGCCTATTACATCTATCCTTCCTAAAGAGCTTATAACCTTCTACATTATATTCATCTCCATCCTCTTCACTAAGCCATGTCTCTGTAATCCCAACTATGTCATAGCCTTCACTAATCATAATGGCCTCAAGTTCTTGAAATTTATTTTTAATGCTTCTTGCATTTAGATAAAAACATTTCAGGTTATCATTATGCGCAAATTAGGCCAGCTTAAGCTACCATTTTTGTCATGCAGTAAATATGTTATGATTCAGAATAAAGCAGGTAAAAGAATAATGCAAAATGATGCTTGAATCAGCAAAAACATAAGAACATGATTTAGCCCCGTTAGTTAAAGTGGTGAGGACCATTGTCCTGTACAGGTCGGCTTGACTGTGTAACATAAATTCACTTTCTTTTCTAAGGACCATCAACCCTCAATCCTGCTACGTTAATGAAAACCAAAATGAACACCTCTGACATCAACTCTAGCCTTCAGTTCAACCACTCCTCTTCAGGATCCAGTCTCCCACTCGGGAATGCGAATGAAGGATGCGTTCAATCACTTGGTTCGGATTCGTTTAACTTTTTTGTCGCGGTTTTCAACATTGTGGTGGGCTACCCTGCTAACATCATGGTGATGTGGCTGGTGTCCAGAAAGAAGTCTGATTGCTCCACCTCTGATATTTTCATCTTAAACCTGGCCATCGCTGACGCCTCCTACTGCATGATGTCCTACATCACTCTTTTAGGCTACAAAATGTTCCAAATCAGCAATTTCTTGAAGTTTTCTGCCTTTGCCTACGGGATCAAAGACACCACCTCACTCTTCCTCACCTGCATTTGCCTGGATCGTTATGTGGCCGTGGTCCACCCCATTGTATTCAGCAGCATCAGGGATAACAAGATCAGGGTGGCTATTTCCATGCTTATTTGGGGGTTTATATTACCCTTTGCCGTCAGTAGGTCATTGAAGTTGGTGGGCGCATCTAACATTTTGTCTGGAGCTGTTGATCTTACTGACCTTTGCCATCATGGTTTTTTGCAACATTTCCATAACATGGAGTCTGAGAAAATCGGTCTTTGGCAAGGAAAAGATGCACCCCATGAAAAAGAAAGCCCTCAGAACAGTGCTAATCGCCCTCGCCATCATAGTGTTTCATTACCTGCCAATAGTTATCGTCTTACCCATAACACTTTACTATTATTTCCCGGAACACTGTCAGGTTGAAATGATTGCCTTGAATTACTCCATGGACCTCGAGATTTCCAACACTGAGCCTAATCTACATCTCCAAGATGGAACAGCTGCCATGCTTAAATAATTTGCCTCATCTGCACTTAAAAGTCCTTCCACTGAGCCAAATAATGATAGCATGAGATGTATGCCTGCATTACTTTTTCTATAACACAGCCTTGAAAATTAGTTCATGAAACAAAGCAACAATATTGAATGATAAACAAAACTCTAGCTTTGGTATGACTGCCATTAATAAACAACCATAAACAAAGCTGTAACTGCAGGCATTGATTAAAAAAAAAAAGTGTAAATTATTTGAGTCTCTCAAATGCCTACAACACCATGTTTCAACATTTTAGAAATTAAACATTGAACATTTGATTATACAAAAATAAATATGCGCAATCTAAGTTCAATTTTGAGGCCAAATAATATTTCTGGAATGTGTAGACAATAATTATTACCAACTTCCAACTTTATTATATCAATTTATCATCATGGTTTTTTTATTGTTAGGCAAACCCATACTGCAAATCAAGTTTATATTAATAGACATGTCATTGGCTTAAGCTAAGATATGCCTTATTGAACCCCGTGGGGTAATTTGTCCTCTGCATTCGACCCATCCTATTTTTGGGAGCAGTGGGCACCCCGTGGACCAACTCAGTTCAAACTGGTCAGGGGTACTAGTTTGGAGTGTTCCTATGATGCATATTGCATGGGTTGGGAAACCCGGACTACCAGCAAAAACCACGATCTTGGTAAAACATGCAAATTCCACAGAAAGGCCCCAGGCCTGGAATCAAACCCACGACCTTCCTTTGCTGTGAGGGCGACAGGGCTAACCACCACTATCTCTGCAACTATCTACAAGTTTTGTAGGTAATTCATGCCAGGATTGCAGTACATTATACCAAATTTGGCATATTTCGGTTTAATAACATTATCATTGTTAGTACCCCATCTCTGTAATGGGGAATTGCAGTAACTGTTTCATTTACGTTTATATCAGTCCATCTGTGGGCATTTACTACAAACCCCAATTCCAATGAAGTTGGGACGTTGTGAAAAGCGTGAATAAAACAGAATACAATGTATGGCAAATCCTTTTCGACCCATATTCAATTGAGTAGACGACAAAGACAAGATATTTACTGTTCAAACTGATACTCTTTGTTTTTTGGAAATAATCACTCATTTTGAATTTGATGCCTGCAACAGCATGCATCATTAAGAAATTAAGAGAGTAGGAAGGGGGCTAATAATTTTTCACAGCACTGTATACATACAGTTGATAAAAATGAATACCCCCCCCTTCATCCTTTTATTAATCTTGTTGTCACAGAATGCAAATTTAATGGAATTAAAATGTAACGTTTTGGACCCAAGAGCACAACATCGATATGAATCGTGGAATTATTTTAATTAAAAAAAATAAATTGCATTTAATAGACAAAACTGAAACTTCCACAAATTTTTGAAGAGAATGCACCTAGTCACTACTTGGTGGAAGCACCTTACATGCCAAAAAAGTTCTATTTTGGTTTCATCAGACCACAAAAGGTTAAATAAGTTTATTTGCAGGTTCCCCAAGGTGTTCTTCTGCAAATTTCAAGCGGTCTCCTGGTGGACTTTTTTGAGAAATGTCTTTTTCTTGCCACCCCTTCGCCACAGGCCAGTGTGCTATCTTATAGATATAGTTGTATGATGCACCGCACGTTTCTCTCTGTTAACCCATAAAATCCTGGAGCTCTTCCAGATGTTGCCGTCCAGTTCTTGGTAGCCTCTTTGACTGATTGTCTTCTCTCCGGTCTTCGGTTTGAAGCCGGATGCTCTGATTTTTGGCAGACTGTGAGTGGTGCCATTCACTTTCATTTTCTTGTAGTATAGTGCTTAACAGAGGTCCGAGTATCTTAAAGCCTTAGAAATCTTCTTATATCCCTCACTACAGTGTGTGCCTTTCCTGTAGCTTTATCACGGACTTTGCTTTTGCGAGATCTTTGGAGCCCATGCTTCTGCCTTTCAGTAAGACTGCTTTTGCATACTGCGCCTAGATCTGACGTCCAGTCGTTTCATGCTTGATCTGGTCGCGGCTCCAGAGCGGACCTACTCTGCGGTTAGCTACTGGAATCTTCTGTAATCATCGTTCATTTTCCTATCATGTTACGCTATTATTATTGTACTACTAAACCTGGCTCGATTATTTTGAATTAAGATTAGACAGTGCATTAAGCTGTCAAAACAAATAATACTGGCGCTCTTTCTCCACTATTAGATAGTGAGTCGCCAGAAACTTTTTCGAAAACTAAGTTGACATAGTTTTGCATTTTAAGCGGTTCCTGCACGATACGGCAGCCAAGGCATCCTTGTAGATAAACAGAACTGCAGTAAAGATGTTTGTATTTTCAGCTGTTTATGCGTACAGCTGGCTTTTTCTTTGAAGCTTTTCATTTTATTTTAATAGGTATCGTGCTTGGGTCACAAGCTATTGCGTCTTCGCGGTCTATGCGACCCCGGCTGCGTTATTACAAATCCTCAAGGTCTTGGCGGCTCGGCGTTCAGAGCCTCCGCCCAGACCCTCGTGACTCTAATAGCCTTGGCACTTAGTGCGTCATTTCACCGTGTAGGCCGTGCTGACCGCGCTGACCGCAAGAAGCATGAATCAGGCTTAAGGGACCATGGTAAACAGCTGTTTTTATTCTTCCTTTCAGTGACACTGCTCTTGCATACTAAGGGACCGTGGTAAACAGCTGTTTCTATTCATGTCATCAAGTTCATTGCTGTGATTACTCACAGGTGTGGGGCGATTAGCTATGGTTTGGTCTTGAAGGCAATTTGTCATTTCCTGAGACAGTTAATTGGATGATTCAGTAAAGGGGATGGATACTTATCAAACCAATTTATTGCAATTGTTCATTTGTAATTAATGTGAAAACAACTTTATAATTGGTTTGTCACTTTGAAATGGTTAAGTACTGTATGTAAATTTGTAGGAAAAACACATGGATTAATTGCACTTTAATTACAGGCTATACGTATGTCAAGTAAATCTGAAAAAATGTTCAGTAGATTGTGTGTTTTCTATCCAATGTACCCACATACATGCATACACATATACACTACCGGTCAAAAGTTTTAGAACACCCCAATTTTTCCAGTTTTTTTTAAAATTGAAATTCAAGCAGTGCAAGTCCAATGAATAGCTTGAAATGGTACAGTGTTTAGTGGTGAACTGCCAGAGGGTAAAAAGGAAGTTACCCAAAGTGAAAAATAATGCATTCAGAATTGGCACAAAAGGCCTTTTTCGGGAACAGCATTTCTGCAGCAATGAGTTGATCAAGCCCTGAAAGTTGGTGCTACCAATTCCTACAGGTGTCCCAACTTTTCTTGATTACTTCAACCCCCTCTGTCTGAACCAAAATGGCTACCACAGCAATCTGCAGCACCATGCAGTACCCTCTGGTATGCGCCTAGTTGGTCAGGGGTTCATCCTACAGCGACATAATGACCCAAAACATAAGTCCAAGCTCTGCCAGAACTACCTTAGGAAGAGCAAAGATATTAAGCTTGAAAACATGGAGAGGCCAGCACAGTCTTCAGACTTAAACCCCATCGAGATGGTTTGGGATGAACTGGACAGAAGAGTGAAAGCAAAACGACCTTCAAGTGCCACACATTCATGGGAACCTCTGCAACAGAGTTGGGAAGGAAACTTTTCTGGAGAATATTTGATTTCGCTATTGGAAATAATGCCGTAGGTGTGTCCAGCTGTTGCATATCTGCCAAAAGTGGCTACTTTTGATGAGTCAAAAGTTAAGAAAACATTTGGTTTTTGATTTTTTAATCATTGTTTATTTGATCTATGCTTTCATTTCAGAGTACAATGAGACATTAGACTACGTAATTTGAATAAAAAACTGGAAAAATTGGGGTGTTCTAAAACTTTTGACCGGTAGTGTATAGATGTACATACAGTGTCTACCCAAAAAAAAGGAAACCAAGAAATGGTTAATACTATAACAATTGCTTAACATTCTTTTATTAAAACTAGCATTCGGTATTACAAAACTATGTCTTCTATCTCATGATGTCAAGTAAGTGGATGTTGTGCCGCACTCAACTGAACAACAATGACACTTTTGGAATAAGTCAGCAACCACTTTGCAGATTGCAAAAAATGATCACAGGCCTAAGCTGCGGATGAACCTGGATGATCCAGTTTCACCTTTCGTGTCAGAGCTATTAGTGCTTTCGGTTACAAAATGTGCACTGCTTTAAATGTAAACCCTCCCCGAGCTGCATGACGAATCTTTAAAATCATGTAGCTGACGAGTTCTGACAGCGATGCCCGACTAATTTTGTTTTCTTTGTGATGTGAAAAAGTGCACAGTTGTGTTATAAATAGTGCTGATTAGTTTTTATAGATTTAAGTTTTTAATGAAGACACTTCTCATTTTATTTCCAGTTTCCCTTTTTAGGGACACACTGTACATATACATACATACATACGCTTTCCACATATTCACAGACACACATATGTATGATGATAAACAATAACAATACATGTCACAGAAGATGAAATGCTGGCAGTACCTTCCCACCTGCATATACAAACAATTAAAACAGGCAACATAAAAAACATGTAAAATCAATGTCCTCATTTAGGCCTGGACAGTGCAAAGCACTGAGGTAGATGGAGGCACTCTTCTCCTCCCCCTTACCCATCATTCTGTCTGTACCTGGCTATTCAACCTATCCACTCCCATTGTTATCTTTTGAATGTCCCTCCAACCCCCCTCTGTTGATCATTCATTGGTTTTCTCTGCCATTTTCCTTTGTATCCGATCAGTTCTATCGTTACTGTAAAGACCAGCCCTCCTTGTTTCAGCATAAATCTCTGGGCCTCCATCTTTAGAGCTCTTGCCCTTCGGTACCAGACAGAGCCACAGACTTCAGCAGTTGGTTTTCATTGGTATGATTCACCACTTGTTCACAATTTTACCAATACAATAAACTTGATAAAAGACTAGTTGTTGTAATCTCTTGGTTCTACGACAGCACCCAAGTGATGAATCCAGAAAACTTCCCTTTGCTTAAGTTTCTGGATTCTGTCACCACCTTTGACCAAACGTCCAATGTGTTCGATGGCCTCAATGCGCAATAAAGAGTCATTAGCATTATAAAACTGGCGAAAATGTATTGCCGTAGGGTATTCTCACTTCTTTTTGCGTATTGCATATTTATTCTCAGCAAGGCGATCCCTCAGGCGTCCTGTAGTGCGGCCAATGTAAAAATAACCCTCCACCGCAAACCCCTTTGAGGCGAAGGCATACTTGACAAAAGCGCAGTTAATAAAATTCACTTACACTTTGTTAGTCTGACCATCAACAAAACTTTTGGTCTACATTGTCACAATGGGGGCAATGCAAACATTTAAATGTGCCAACTGGTTTGGTCAGCCAAGTGCCTTTTTTGTCTGGTGGAAGATAGGAGTGCGTAAGTTTATCCCCCAAGGTAGGGCTACGTCTAAAGGGCGTAACAGGGGTTCAGGAAAACTCAATAGAGAAAAGTGTCTCCTGAAGTAACTGACCAGTTTTTAATGATGCATTTTGATATTTTTTTAAGGCATGTGTGCACAAGTAGTGACAAAAGAAAGGACAGGATTGGCTGGACTGTTTACATCTGTTTTAGTATCCCACTGTAGTGGGGTGTGCCTTGTTCCATGCCTGTTCAGTCATCTTGGGATTATAAGCACTATCTAAACCTACTAGACATGGAGTCTCATACAATGCTGCAAATCAGCTTCCTGGTCACAAATGTGCCGAAGGCCCATTTGGCCCGAAATTGGCCAAATGGTATATTTTCTTTGCGGTGGCGAGGATTAAAAGAGTCAGCCCGCAGGATAGTGTTGCAGGAAGAATTCTTCCTAAAAAGACTGGTATGTAGACGTCCCTCAGTCCCCTTATCGATCTCTAATTCCAAAAAATTAATCCTGTGCTGAGAGTTATCAATATAGAGTCTTATATTAAGGTTAATAGAATTCAGATATCTATGAAAGTCCAAAAGTTCAGTGTCACTGCTAATAAAGACCAAATACACGTCTTTTGTGAAAGGACCGTACCAGGTAATGCAATGATGGAAAGGTTTAGCAGGATTCAAAACACATTTCTTTTTTCACAAGCCAAAGTATAAACAGGCATAATTGGGAGAAAAACAAGAACCCAGAGGGACACCAATCTTTTGAATGTTCACTTCATCCATAAACAAGAAGACATTATTGTGAATAACGCAATCAGTCAATTTCAAAACAAAATCGGAGGGTGCGGAGCGTCCACTGTCTGAAAGGTAATGATGAAAGCATTTAGTCCCCCTGGTGGTCCAATATTAGTACACAAGCTTTCCATATCCATGATAGCGAGAATTGTGAGCTAATATCAGTCAAAGAGTAATAGAACTATTCAGCACACTAATAGTGTCCTCAATAAAGGATAGAAGTTTCCTCACTAAAGTTCTAACCCATAAATCCATGAATATATTTACAACCCCGATACCGAAATAGTTGGGTCAAAGTGTACATTGTGAATAAAATCAAAATGCAATGACTTTCAGATTACATGAGCCAATATGTTATTTACAATAGAACATAGATAACATTTCAAGTGTTTTAAACTGAGACATTTTACATTTTTACCCACAAAATGAGCTTATTTCAAATTTTATGGCTGCAACAGGTCTCAAAAAAGTTGGGACACGCTATTACAGTTAACAGGTGGAGCTGGGATGGGGGAGGGTTGCCAAGCGAGCTGTGCAAGGAGCTGCTTCTCAGGATTGCAACTTAAATCAGCCTGCAAATGAACTATCAAACAATCATTAGACAGAAGTCAGATAACAGTCATAAGCATTTAGGCGACTCTCAGGTTGAAGGTTGAAGCAGCTGCTCTACGTTAATCAAGCTCGACTCCATGGCCCATCATCATTTTTGCCAAAGCTATATTTTTACACCATGTTTTGCAGGTTTCAGCTTCTTGTCCTTCAGGTGTAAATTCTTGTTTCATGATGAATGTGCATTGCATTCAGGAGTTACACCCCATTAAAAAAATTGAATCCAAAGCCAAAAAATGAATTGATTTACTGGGGCAATGATATTCAAAGTAGTGACTGTTTTCATATAATATTTTAAGATATCGGTCTAAAGATGCTCCTAACCAAGTTTTGTACAAAGCAGATGAACCATCTTGGAGAAGAATTGCATTTCAAATGTTGATAAAAAATTCAAAATGCAGGAAAAACCAGGCCATTTGGTGATGGCTGGCATCATATGAGTCACCTTGCAGATCAGCCAGCAGAAAATGTATCAAAATTGGGTGTTTGGTTGTTCTTTTAGAATGAACTTATTACATAGGCCTCTAGATTACACCCAGCACAAAGCATAACATCAGTGTCTTTGCTACTATACGACCAATGCAGATAACATTTTCCCGTACAGCATTCATGCTGCATAGATAGCAAATGCATTTTGCCCAAATTGCACACCCATGGGTGTGTTGGTCTAAATGAGGTGTGGTCAGGCGCTCTGCTGGCATGTTGCTACATTGAGGTAGCATGAAGCTCTTGTGCGACTGACCAACAAAGACCCAGTCAAAAGTCAATAGACAGTTTCTAAATTATAAGTGTAACTAGTTCTGGCAGGAAACTTGAGAAGAGCTACATCAGCTGACAGCAGCCTGGTAAGGTACCAACCCGTCAGCATCAACAGGCTACAACAATTGGAGATACATGAGGTAATAACAGCGGTCTATTTAAAAGACGTCAAGCTCACTCACTTCTGCTGATGTTTGCAATGACTTTTCATGCTATGCTCTTTGCGTTTTTGCTTGGCTGTTATATTGGTGCTTATTTGCAACAGTCTCCCACTGTGCAGCTTGCTTTTGCACCTCATTGCTGTCATTGTTGGTTATTATGCTGCTATTTTGTTTTTGCTCAGTTTACAATGCATTGTTGCTAGTACTTTTAGATTTGGATTATTGTTTTATGGCATTGTTTCTCTCAATGTTCTCTTGATTAATTGGTCGTCTCCTTGAAACTGTATTACTACTGCAGTCAGATGCTTCTAAATTGTGTTTTGGGGTACCCAAATGGTAAGTGCGGCTTGAACTCCCCTCAAAAGCGTTATTTCAGTTGAGCAGGATAATTCTGTTTCCTTGAGTTTCCTCCAATAGTCAAATGACGGTCGATGGACTGATTCAGGATTTGGAACCTGGGACCCTGTTACTTGCGAAGAAGCGGGATAGAGATTAGCCCAGGATCGGCTGGGATTAGCCTGATCTCAAGCTCCATTTCGGTTGCACAAGTGTGAGCTAAGCCATGGCACTAGTTAATATGAAGCAAAGTCTATGGGCCTAGCCAGCTCCGGAGGAGAACTTCTTGAACTAGTGACTCTGTCTCTAGCCAATTTCCTCACCTCATTCAGCAGTCATCCAAATTGAAAATTACTGTCCTTAACAGTCATTCTGAATTATCCACTACACATTGCTATCTAAATTATAGTAGGCCCAGCATAATTATTTTAGAAATTTGTGACCATTGATGTCAGTAAAATAATTAATATTCCGATCATTATATTCAAGTAATATCTATGTAACGACCATCACAGTTCAATTGAGTCCCTTCCATGTCACATTTTAACCATATTTAGAATCGTCATCATCCAGATTTATCCTTATTTCTCGGTGGGGCTACCATCAGAGTGAAGATGAGCAGTGCTGTATGTTTTCAGCGCAGTCTTCATCGCTGTAACATACATACAGCACTGCTGCTGCTCAAAGTAACTTTATTGAGACTGCGGCGAAAGTGCGTTGCCTTGGTGCTGAGAGGCGAGTGCAGTGTGGCTGGCTTCACCAAGACTGGAATAGAATTTTCAGGAGGCTCATAGCGTAATTTTCTCCATGTGACATTTTACTTTTGAATTTGAGTATGCCTCCATCAGAGGTGATTAAAAGCAGAAGGTAAACTCAACTAATCTGAAAACGTCTTCTAGATTGGACTATCAATTAAGTTTGTATCGGACAAAAAAAGGCTTGTAGCAGAATTGTGGTTCATATATGGGACACAAATATGCTTCTAAAAGATTGTCAAACTTAGATTTTCCTTGACAGTTCTTGTGTGCATTTCACGCACAACCTCATTTGAAATGGTCTTGCTTGATTTTAAATCTGTCTGGCAGGCACGGTTTATCTCGTTCGCGGTAACGCTGAAGTGCATCAGCTACTCCTTTTCGACGGTGCTGAAAAACCTCCTGAGTTTACTTTCACTTGAGTTTAGCTCACTTTAATACTCCTCTCAAATGTTGCACCATTCTGACAGAAACTGAAGGAATAGCAAGCGGAGGCATTTCAGACAAGATCCCATCGTCCCTCTGTCTAAACGTGGTCTTTGAGTGTAGCTGGCACATGCATCTGCTGCAGCTACTTAGTGTCCATGGGGATGATCAGCGATTCTGTGATCGATCTCGGGGTCTATTTGAGGTAGCCATGTCCGCACACCATAGACTGTATAAAAAGATGGACGAAGCAACCATGACATCACCCATTGGTTTCAGCATACCATTTAGCAAGCCTCGAATTTGGCAATTTGAACAGGGCCATTTTTCATTTTGAAACCAGATGTGATTTCTATTGTACGAGAGCATGAATTGAAGATCCAGGGAGGAGCGAGTGGTGGACCCACGCGTGGATCTGACCCTATCTGACAAAAACCACAAGATAGCCACGCCCCATAAAGGATATCTGGCTTTATCCTTTATTCTAGTCTATTTGGGACCATAATTTACAAAAATGAACATCATGATATATCAAAAGAGACTTGAAACTTGTGATAGATACAATAAAATAATGTGGAAAATCATTATTGAAATAATACAGCAGATGGGAAAGTAGGGTCATTTTCTCATAGACTTCTATAGCATTGAAATTCTTTCTGCAACCACTGACGTCCCCATCTGCTGGCGATTAAACAGAATGCAAGTTTCAGAGATTCCGCATGGACTTCACTTTTCAGACCAGGGCGTTGCGTCCATCTTTTCATACAGTCTGTAAGCAGCACTCAGGATCCATGACAGCGGGCCTTACTTAGCCTGTCCTCCTCCACCCGCTGTTGGCTTTGTGCAATCAATTAAAGGAGTTGTGTGAAATAAGCAGGCATATCTTTTTCATTCCGTTTTTCTGTTTGTTTGTGACGAGAAACTCATTTCAAACCATTCTGCGTTGGAATTTTTTCAGAACTCCCTCCGGTTTATGAGTAATGGCCCCTTAGCGCCTGAACAAGCATGAACAAAATTCTTAAGCGATCTTCGGTAATCTCCAGTGGTTACGTCAAATCCAGAACAGCCATTGTCATGATTCCGACGCGCTATTGAAATTCCTGTTCATTCTTCGCTGTTTTGGTGGCTTTGTGTTGAAAATCCTAGGATGCCTCAGCGATGCGTCATGATGTATAGTTCTCATTTAGCCCAACAGTTGTTTGAGTGGCCGAAGGACAAAGATCGAGCCATAAATGGAGCTGTTTTGTCAGTGCAAAGAGAGTGCATTTTATTGCCGTTCCGGGTCTCAGAGTGAAACGTGAGACGCGTCTGCCATCTGAGCTAAGGAATCAGCGGGGAAATTCTGCAATCAAACGCAGTACATGTGTATAGATCTAATGAAATTAACTTGTTCTAATAAACGCAGCGGCGAAAGTGGAGGACGCTGTGCGAAAGTCTGGCGGCTTAGGCACGAATTTGCTATCGGCTACAGTTTGCTACGGCAACGGTTGGTGAGTACCGCGGTTTTTCTATCTGAGCTAGGATGCAGAAATAGGAATCCACCCCATATAGACACAATTGTGAAACGGGTTGTATGCCCAAGTGTGGAGCCGGAGACGTAGAAATCCGGTGGGTCTGAGTTTAGATGGAAACATGGACAGTGAGGGCAGCTAAAGTGGACCAACAACATGGACTGCCCGATTGTGTATTAGGACACCTGCTGGTCGTGTGCATAACTAGCCAGTGCGTTGTTATGGGAAAACGAACAGCTTCCGCGCTGGTATATGACGAGGCCAGCTCTAAGCTAAGCGGCCTTTTAGGAAATTGCCTGGGGTAATGGTTTACTTATTGCCTTGGAATGACCAGCTTTTCCTCGCGGAAAATGGGCGCATTATGTATAGCGTGCGAGAGCTAGACAGAGCTCCGGTTGTCATGAACATATCCGAATATGAAACCAACTTTACCGCAGTTAGTATCAGAGAGCTTGCCGTGGAATGCTAATTATCAGGCTATTTGACCCGGTCATGGATAAATGTGATCGTTTCATAAGCACCCAAAAACACACCCCAAGCTCTGCAAAATCTACATCTGGTCTAACTGCAGCCCAACTCGGCAGACACATACAGCACCTCTCCGGTTAGCTTCAACTGTAGTGGCTACAATCAGGCAACGTTATGATGAAACTCTCATTGATGCTTGCGAATAACACAAAACATACCGATCATAATTGCATATAAGTGAACCGGGGCGTTTTAATTAGCAGAGCTGCGGCGAACTAACGTAACATTAGCTGATAGCGGTCATGACTTTGAATGTAATCTGCAGCGAAAGATTAGATTTTAAGCGTCCGGTGTGGCTTCTTAAGCTCCATAGCGCCTGTATTACAGCGTCTTTGCATTACTTTGAATGTAGCTAATCTGTAGATGCGAAAAAATTCGTTTTGTCAGATGTGAAAGCAGCTTTATGGATAGCTCACCTTTTAGCTGAAGAGCTCGGTTATGTTATGAACATAATACAGGTTTTGCAGACTGTAAGTTTCATTAGCATGGACAAGTTGCTTACGTGGAGCTAGCTAATTAATCACTTCTAGAGGAAAGAATTACCTATTTAATCTCCGCTTTTTTCGGCTTTTTATTAGCCACAACAATTTCTAAAGGGGGATGAAATTATGTCAAGGTAGTGCAGAGAAATCATTTGTAAACCCGGTAGAGCTGTTGCGTTTAGCATTGCTTTCGGTAGCACCAGAGCTTGCTCCAGACATTTGTAAACATCCAGCTAGTCGGTCATGGATAAATTGAAGCGATCCTTCAACTTTAGAGGCTACAATCGAAACGCGTTATGATGAGACTGCCACATTGATGCTTCGATAACACCGGCATAACGATCAAATTGCATATAAGTTAACCAGGAGCATTTTTAATTGAAGCACGCAAACTAACATGCAGTAGCTGGTAACGGCGGTCATAACCACAGAGACAAACCTTTGCAATACAGGTTTTACAGACAGCAGTTGTTTCTGAGATCGGTTACCAAGCATCAAATTACAAACAGAATATTAAAAAGTTAACCGAATGAGTTTATGTTCACACACCTTCTGTAAATTTCCCCTGCTATCCTCTCGAATTTTAGGCCTTAAACATGAGCAGCAGTAACAGCTCGTTAGCCGCTGTGCTGCAATACAATCAACTAGCTATCGCGTCAGGTTGGCTTATACTGCAGTAAAGCAACTTACAGCTTCTGTGTCTGTGAGTCCAAGGACTGTAGCGACGATGCAAGGCTTTATCTTCAGATATTTTAGAAAGCATGCACTTGAGGCCAGTTGTTAGTGCTAACTATAAACGCGGTCTGCTAGCCACCCGTAACCCGTTAGCTTTACTTACATTATTTGCTGTTATATGGGTATTTACGGCTTGTGGCTCGGCAGTTGTCCCGATGCAGCTGCTTCAGGTTTGAAAGCGCTGAAAACGCTATCCTGTGTCGAATTGTCCTTTATTGACAAAGCTGTCTTTGGTGAAATGCTGAGCACAAACAGCTAAAGTTCCGCTGGCCGTGTATTTTGCTGCCAGCAAACAAAACTACCCACTGATTTCTGGTAGCATTGTCTTTTTGAAGAAAATATTTGTTTTTCTTTGCGTCCAAAAGTAAATGGACAAGTAGCTGGGGAGAGATACTAACAAAATTACTGAAATGATATCGCGGTTGTTCTTTTGTATTTCCAAAAATTATCGGCGCTACTAAGGCAGCAAATATGATTTGCGTTTTGGTGCCTGCTAGAACTGGATTTTCGGTGTAGGCAGGTCAAGCGCGGTGGTTGGCTCTGGCTAGGTCTGCTTCTTCATTGGAGCGGCACAACCTGGCGTCGAGTTTGCCCAGATCACCGTGAAGATCTCCAGGAGGAAGGCTGTTCAGAGAAATCACGCTCACATCCGCGTTCTTGGATTACGGCAAAACCCTGTCTGTGTTTTAGAAACTTTTCAGAGGTTGAGCATGGACAACCAACATTATAACATTACTAATATGTATTAAGAAGGATCAGCATCCGTGATTACGCTGGCTGAAAATTGGCCACACCGTGACCTGATGAAGCTGAGTTTTGACCCGAACTTTATCAAATGCAAATTAATAGCTATCAACTTTTCTCGTATGGTGCGGGATAAGTGCCAAAAATCGGACTACTGAGAGGCCGGCGGCGGCTACGTCCAGTTTGCAGCCGGCGAACAATCTAGCGACTGAGAAGCCAGTGTTGGTTAATGAGAGGCCGGCGGTAGTAAATGAGAGGCCGGCGGTGGTAAATGAGAAGCCGGCTATTAATTTGCCGAGGCTTGTCACTCATTGGATTTGCTACTGGCTTGGCTGGTCACTGGCATTCCTCAGCTGGCCACTAGCATTCCTCGGTAGCAGCTCATTGGATTTGTGATTGACTCGGCTGGTCACTCGCGTACCTAGGCTGGTAACCCACTGTCTAGCGTGGCAATCCATTGGATTTGCGACTGACTGACTCGGCTGGTCACTGGCGTACCTAGGCTGGTAACCCACAGACCTAGCGTGGTGATCCATTGGATTTGCGACTGACTCGGCAGGTCACTCACGTACCTAAGCTGGTAACCCACTGTCTAGCGTGGCAATCCATTGGATTTGGGACTGACTCGGCTGGTCACTCGCGTACCTAGGCTGGTAACCCACAGACCTAGCATGGCGATCCATTGGATTTGCGACTGACTCGGCTGGTCACTCGCACACCTAGGCTGGTAACCCACCGACCTAGCGTGGCGATCCATTGGATTTGTGACTGACTCGGCTAGTCACTCACGTACCTAGGCTGGTAACCACTGAAATCGTGGCAATCCATTGTATTTGCAACTTTTAAAAGTGATTTCCCTAAGTGCTGATGGGATCTGTTTTGCAGTTTCAGTCTACGTTAGTTGTTCAATTTCAGCGAATGACTCGACAAAAGCAACGACAAGATTCATGAGTGGCTTGTGTAATAAAAATATATACAAGTGACTTCAAAAGAAAAATTAAAACCATTAAAACCAAAACAAAAATCAGAGTTATAATTCTTTGAGTAGTCAACTAATAATATTACCACGTTCAATTCTGTATTAAGATTTGAATGAGGAGGCAAAAGAGATTGCAATTGATGGCGCTAATGCCAAAATAATACGGATCAATTTCTTTATAGGCTACTCTTTGGTGAGGGGAAATGATTAATCAAGATTGATGCAAACCTACTGGTTCACTGTGTCATTTGATAAGGTTTCAAACTTTCATTTGATTTATCCAGTTATTTTATTTGAAGCAAACAGCAGTAATATTCCGTCTTCCTCTTTTGCCTCGTCATTCAAATCTTAAGACAGAATTGACCCTGAATAAAGAAATGCATGAGAAATCCGGAGTCTTAATTGGTATGCCTTGTAAATGAAAACTGGTCACATCTGATAATGTGAGTTTTCAGAGTTTCTGTAATTGCCATTTAAATGAATGATTGAAAACAGGTCATGATCAATCATTAATTTTAAGGGATTGTTTGAGCTTCCCCAATGCCAGTTAACGTGCCGCCACTGACGCCAATACATACATATAGCCTACATGAATGTGCATGCATTAGGCTTACCGCCAAATGACCATATAGGCGATTCATTTACCATAAATATGACTTTTTACATGAACATCAAATAAAATTAGATTTGTCAGTAATAGCATTTGTATGTATGTTTATCAGCGACGAACAAAGGCATACGATGAAACAAGTCAACAGACCATTCACTACCTGGTCAAGCACCGATGAATATGTCCCGAATCTTCCAAGTAGCGTGCTTGAATTATCAGTGGCTTCTGGCTCATATATAGAGGTCCACACATACATCAGTGCATTGCCCTCTTCCTCGACTGTCTGCCCAAACACTTGAGGCTCATTGGAAACTTCAGAAACCTTGGAAAGGAAGGTTTTTGTCTCGCTCTCCAAGAAAATCTTCCATTGGTTCCGCTATTGTTTTTGCTGTGCTGTTCTTCTGATGTCAGACTTCCGGGTTCACCGTCTTTCACGGGAAAATAAAAAAAAAACTTAAGAAAATTCGCATTTTAGCCCCAAGACACATTAATGACCACCTCTTTTTTAATTTTTTTCACCTGATTCCTATTATTTATCATCTTTTACACTTGAAAACCATTTATTCAACATTTTGCTAAGGTACTTCACACAAGAGCTTTAAGCCAGCGATGCGCTGTTTGGGATATAGCAATCCTCGCTTTGGCGTTGATCCAGGATCTCAGGATCCGACTTTTGTGCAATCAGCCCCTGGTTCCTGCTAGACTCAGAACACCAATTTCCACAAATCCAGCGGAGCCCATTTACCCCATTGGCAGCTTCTATACAACCCTGGCATCTAAATATGCAGGTAATTTACATTTTGCGATTAATTCTGCTTTGTGTGCTACATTGTTGACCGAAGTCTGCTTGATTTAGGATATAATTCTGCTCCTTGAATTGCTAAGCATGTCCCTGTCTCTTATAAAATAAATAAACAAACAAACAGGAGTTCAATAACGCCAGAGCAGTGCATGGATTCTTATGCAATCTTTTCCTTCAAGATTCATGAATTGTGCACCCACCCAGTATTTATTTTGCCTCACAGTGGAGGTGGTCATTTTACCCGTAACCTTAGTTTTTCTGTGAAGCATTTGTATTGGGATTTAATTCTTAATTTGCGAACTTTGAATCATTTGGCAGTCACGCTCAGGATGTAGTTCACTGATGTAGTCAGCCAAACCAAATTGCTAGCCAGTGAAGAGGCGGGTCATGTGAAAATGGAAAAATTCCGTGCTTTTATGCCTGTTCAAATGGTGTGGCTGATATCATAATGTTCGGATGATCAACGGTGAACGTAATGTGAGAAAGTGGTTAGCGTTGACATGGTTTCTTGCTGCAGATGGATGCTTGACAACAAAAGTTAACGGGTTATATGGGTGACAATGTAAGGCTATAGAAATACTGCCTGGGATTGCTGTCATTGTATACGAGTCACTGGTGGAAACTTCATGAATACTCACTCATACAAATGCAAGGCGGTGAATAATTGCTGTTTCCTCAATTTTACTATTTTCCTGACCAACCAATAGAGCCCATTCTCATTCCGACGCGTCTTATATTGACGCTACCTGACCAAGCATCGATTTACGAGGCAAAAGGTCAGTTTTAGCGTCCTTTATCGACGCCAGTGTAAAAAGAACCCTAGCCCCTAACCCCAGTTTTATCCCTACCCCCAAACCCCTAACCCTTAACCGGAACCCTAACCCTAACCCTAACCCTCAAATAATGACGCCAAAAGCTTCCTTCTGCCTCGTATATCGACATTTGGGCAGGTAGCATCAAGATATGACGAGTCCGGGATGAGAATGTGTTGACCGATTAAAAAAAAAAAAAAAAATGAGGCAAAAGGTCAGTTTTAGCAGGTAGTGTCAAAATATGACGAGTCCGGGATGAGAATGTGTTGACCGATTTAAAAAAAAAAACACACACACAACCCAAAGTCATAGCTTCAGTTGCATGCTACATTGGTCCACGTTTTTGTTTGGCAGTTGCTACGGGCACAGCAGTTTTCCAATGCATTTTCAATGTATAGAGATACGGCAGTCCTATTTCAAACCCTGCACTAACCTAACCCTGACCCTAACCTGTCATGATTTGTCTGGTGTGTGTGTTGTTTGGACTTTTCTTTGTAGTTCTATCAATTTCCTGGGCCATCGAATTCTTTACCCAGCTGGTTGATTGAGCTGGGGCAGCACTTCCACAGAATCTATATAAGCAGGATGTTCGGCATGCCTCCTTCGCTAGAGTGTCTGTGTTTAGCTTCGCACTCTAGCCGAAGGTATCTGTAGTCAGATTTTGAATGACTTTATATCTTCTTATTGTTGGAGTTTCTTCTCCCTTTTTCTAGCTCACTTTGCTTCCGTGGTTCGGACTATTATACGTCCTTTGGAAGCGCGAGTACTTGCGTTTGGTCTATATTATTCTCTGTGTTTGTACTGTGTTCGTGCTACTCTCTTTCCCTCTGTCATTGCGCTTGGCCTCTGTATACTACTGGCCATTACAGAACACTCTAGCCAGCATGGAGTTGTCAGCAACGGCTGCGTTAGAGAAAGTTGTGGCAAACCAACAAGCTGCTCTCTCCGGTCATGGCAAGGGTCTTGTTAGCCTGAACAATTAACAGGCAGAGCTGGCGGAAAGAGTCCGCCTTCAGGCGAATGCCATGGAGAGACAGGAGAACGTTCTGTTAACTCTCACTAAGAGTATTAGAGCCCTGTCCACGCAAATCACACAAAATTTTGCACAAGCACAGTCCGTACATTCTCCCCGAGAGCCAAAGGTTCAATCACCGCCAAGATATGGAGGCAAGGCAGGAAGATGAAAAGATTTCATTGCCCAGTGTGAGATATTTTTTAAAGCACAGCCTTCACGGTTCGTGAATGAAGAGTCTCGGGTTTAATTTATTTTATCCCTGTTAACCGACACAGCACTCACTTGGGTTGGCCCACTTATTCGATCTTGTTCACCGGTAGTGAATACTGTGGAGACTCTCGTTAGAGAAATGGTATCGGTGTTTGATCAGGATGTTTGTGGCCAGGACCCGGCTATGCGTTTAATGCATCAAAGGCAGGGCTCTAAGAGTGTCGCTGCATTTTCAATCACATTTTGCTCCTTGGCTACAGAGACAGGCTGGCCAGAAGCACCTCTTATGACAGTGTTTGTTCACGCTTTGGCAGAGGAGGTTAAGGACGCTCTGGCTACATTGGAGCCTTGTTTGTCTCTGGATTCGTTGGTTCGCACTGCGGTGCGAATTGATAATCGCATCTGCGAACGTAACAGGGAGAAATGTACTGCATTGGCTCTTGCTGGCATCGGGGCTAATCCTACTAGCAGCATTCATAAAGCTCCCATTCTGCACAATGAGAATTCCACTCCTGGTGAGCCTATGCAGGTTGATGGCTCATATGAGAGCCTGGCTCGTAAGCCTATTCAGAAATGTATAATGTGCTATAATTGTCACAAACCGGGACATATCCGTCCATGCTGCCCTGAGCTTCAGGGAAACGGGAAGTCCCTCTAGCGGTATGGGAGGCGGTAGAGGGACAGACCCAATTTCCCTTCCGAACTTTATTCCCTGTAGAATTGACTGTGGATAGATTATTTATGGAAGCTTTTGTGGACTATTGCGCCGTAGATTGTTTTATGGATGCAGAGTGGGATAGGAGACATTCCATTCCTATCCGCCCTCTTTTACATTCACGCTCTATTAGATCTTTGGACGGTCGCCCGCTAGGAACTGGATTTATAACCAAAGTTTCTGAATGATTGACTATGTTCATCTCTTTTGGTAGCCATTCTGAGGAGGCCTGGTTTTTATTATCAGTTTTCCTGTTTTCCCTGTCGTTTTAGGACACTCATGGCTATGGGAACCTCGGCCTCATATCATTTGGGGAAGTCAGGATAACCCGATCGTCCAGTGGGGAACTGATTGTAGGTCCCACTGTAGGGATAGTTTGGCGTGTCATCCTGGGCATCAACCTATGGGGGAGGCTGACGCCTGGAGTGATTCTGAGGAGTTTGCCTTACACAACCCTCCTAATCTACAGAAAGGGGCGGAGGAGGGATTGGAGTGGGATCCTCAATTTGACTAGCAGCAGCCAGAGGAGGATTGCTATTCCGTGGATTTTTCTGATTCGGAATCTGACTTAGAGGGAGCAGGTTCCAAACAGGGTGAAAATATGGGGGCTGCTCTGAACTTTTATCTGCCTCCTAATGTTCCTGACGATTATGCTGATCTCGCAGAGGTTTTTAGCAAGCAAAGGGCTTCGATTTTACCTCCTCATTGCACGTACGATTGCGAGATCAATCTCCACCTGGGTACCACTCCCCCCAGGAGTTCATTATACTCGCTGTCAGGGCCTGAACGGAAGGCTATGCGAGAATATATTCAGGAGGCTCTGGCTAATAGATTTATTTGGCCCTCCACGTCTCCTGCCGGAGCGAGGTTCTTTTTTGTCAGCAAAAAAGATGGCGGCTTGAGACCTTGTATTGATTACAGGGGCTTGAATAATATCACTATTAAAAACCAATACCCACTTCCGTTGATGAAGTCTGCTTTTGAACGACTGCAGGAGGCGTCGTTTTTTACCAAGCTAGACCTCTGGAATGCTTATAACTTGGTTTGGATCCGTGAGGGGGACTAGTGGAAAACGGCGTTTAATACGCATGACGGGTACTACGAATATTTGGTCATGCCGTTTGGATTGGTTAACGCCCCCTCTGTGTTCCAGGCACTTTTTAATGACGTCCTCTGAGAGATGTTGGAGAGATTCGTCTTTGTGTACCTTGACGACATTCAAATTTTCTCTTCAACTCTCTCGGAGCATAAACAACACGTCATCATGTCCGGCATGCCTCCTTCGCTAGAGTGTCTGTGTTTAGCTTCGCACTATAGCCAAAGGTATCTGTAGTCAGGTTTTGTTTGACTTTATATCTTCTTATTGTTGGAGTTTCTTCTCCCTTTTTCTAGCTCACTTTGCTTCCGTGGTTCGGACTATTATACGTCCTTTGGAAGCGCGAGTACTTTTGTTTGGTCTATATTATTCTCTGTATTTGTACAGTGTTCGTGCTAATCTCTTTCCCTCTGTCGTTGCGCTTGGCCTACGTATACTATCGGCCATTACATAACCCTCATCCTGACCCCTAACCCTAATCCCAAATCCTTCCCCTAACCAAAATCCCTAATCCTTATCCTCATCCCTTCAAATCAACTGCCGTACCAATAAAAACTGCTGTATCTGTAGACACTGCATTTTTGTTTTTGCTGTCGAACGCGAATAGGATTTAGCAAGTTGTGGGTAATGTTTTGTCTGTTGTTAATGAGCGTAATGGGTCTTTCACACCATGGGCTCTAATTTCTTGGCGCAGCGCAGGGTGTGCAGCGTGGCGTAGCCCACACAGTGGTAATTTCGTGCAGCGCTATACTGTGCGCAGCCACTTCGGCAATTTGGTAGATGGACATACGCCGAGATGGGTGTGGCGGCATAGTAGGGGGTGGTGTCACATATTCATCAAGATTCAGTGACAATTTCGTGGATCGAACCCTCGCTGAACGTGCGCAGAGAGCTCGCCAGCTTGAACCTAGTTTACATTCCGTGCAGTGGTAATTTGGCTGACTGGCGCACAGTGCGCACACGTCACCAAAACCTCACAGGCAGGGTTCCAGAATGTCAGGCACATTTCAATGCAATAAATAATTACAGCAACCACTATTTATTGTAACTATCTGAATCAGCACATAAATTGTAGTATCTAAATCGATTGTCCTGATGTCAGATCAGAGAGAGAGAGAGAGAGAGAGAGAGAGAGAGAGAGAGATGTGCATGTGGGCGCGAGTGCGTGTGTAGGCTGTGTGGGTATGTGTCCTTCAGCTGCTTTCACACCGGATGCGAAACGAATTTTGCGCACGACTGAATACATTCAAAGTCAATGTTGAATGTAATCTGTCCTGCGAAAAATTTGTTTTGCATCCAAGCTGCAAGCGGCTTAATACTATTATTGTCACTTAGGTTTGATCGTTTTTAGTGGAGAAAGGAATACAGCCTGATTGCAATGATCTCATTCTGAATTAAGATCACATATTGAAAATAAATGTGTAACGTATCTTGCATTGTTGTCCATGCATGTTAATCCCAAAATTTTAAGCAGCAACAGGGTGTAATAATAGGAACACGCTATCCATTGTTTCTCTTCCCAATGATGCAGGCAGAAGAAATAAATGAGCAACCGTCGTATTTCATTCCAGCTTCAGAAGTTTGAATGATCTGACGTAGTTGCGTTTTGAAATTCCATTCAAGTTCGCCAATGGTAATAATTCGCAAATGCCCTAGCTAGCCAGCTAACTCATATTCGTAATGCTTAATATAGACGTAAGCGGAGCAGAAAACATGCCTGAACCAGCAAAGTAAAATGCAACATTAACGCATCATCCAGATATAGTACAGAGGCTTCTTTATTCCAATTTTAAAGGTGAGGAGAGGAGCTCATTTGATTGGTGAAGATTTGCCTCAGCTGTGTTAACCCCGTTAGGCCTTCTCTCCTCCCTCTTTGCCAGTTGCGGCGGTGCAAGTACTCCAGGGCACGAAATTGCAACAAATGCCTGGACACACCCCGTTGGCGAGGCGCACCCCCCGTTCGCGGTGCCTGCCCCACGCCTGCGCCTGGTCTACGAATTTAGAGCCCCATATGCGCAACCGCGACGTTGGTACAACCTTAAGTGGCACGAAGCAGCTTGATTTTCCGCAGTTTTGCATCCAAAGGTCAACTGCATTGAACCTTGACCTCAAATTGCGCTGACCTCTCCAAAGCGTGTCCAATGACACTGCAAAATTTGTAGGAATACATTTGTGAAACTGTCCAAGCAACAATGAATAATTAAGGAAAGATTAATTCTATGTGTGTCCTTGCATCCAGAGTTATACAACTCGACAATTAAAATGTTCAGGAACTTGGGCAAGAAAACACTGGCATGGCCAATATATACGGGTTGAAAAAAAATCGTCCATTATTTACATATTTCACATTCTGATTCCAAAGGAGCCAGACAGCAGCATTGCCAAATAATTTAAAGTGACACGACAGCCATCTACGAAGCACCATTATGGTGCTTTCACACCACAAGCAACAATGCATAGTTTGCGCGAGGTTGAGAGCAAATTCAAGCGCCATATGTCATGAGGAAGCAAGCTACCATGAAGGGATAACTTCCATGGTTTAATGTAGCGAACTTAACATTTTCGCAGATGGCTGTTGTGTCGCTTTAAATTATTTGGCAATGCTACTGTCTGACTTCTTTAGAATCAGGATGTGAAATATGTAAATAATGGACGATTTTTTTTTCAACCCGTATGTATCCGTCATGCTGGTGTTTTCTTGCCCAAGTTCCTGTGCATTTTAATTGTGAAGTTGTATAACTCTGGATGCTCAGACACACATTAATTGGGTGTGAATGCTGAAAGCATCCACAAACTATAATATTCATTTCCCCCATTTTATTTATTTCTATTATAATTATTCCACTGCGTTTTTTGCAAATTAACACGAAAGGCATCAAAATGTGCGGCTTATCTGGACATTTATGATATAACTTTTGTTATTCGTCACTATAAAAGTTTCTGCAATATTCACATTTTTCTGACAAATTTTTCCCATAGAAATCAATGGGCAGAATGATTGCGCACTCAAGGATTTAGAGTGCAGAGAGGCAAAAAAAAAAAAACTCGGAAAAATTTTTTTAATTGTTCCCCCTGCTACAATTTCCAACGTACACCCAAAAATTTAACAACGTTGTATATCAAAACATAGAAAAATTTGTGCAGGCTTGAAAAATGTCACTTTGGAAGAAAACAGACAAAGGGTTGAGACTCTAGGCACCCCGAAGCGACAGGAGCGCCGACCAACTGCTCCATAGGCACATGAAAAAACCTTTTTTGAAATCGCCATCCTGACCACGTACTTGACACTACAAGAAAAAAAGACATGGGTACACTCAGCAGAGTCTCCTCTTGCTCACTATGCATTTGTTTTCGTCATAGGACCTACGGTCTGCCAGAAAATGGCAGTAGTTAGGACAGTGTCGCTGAAGATTTTTTGCTAAACGCTTTGTCTCATAGCACCTGTAAGATCAATACAAGTCAATGAGCGGAATGTTCGCACACTCTAGGATGAGAGTGCAGAGAGGCAAAGAAATGACTCGGAAATAAATTTTGAAATCACTCCCCCAGCTACAAGTTTCAATGTACACACACAAATTCGACATCAAAACGTAGGAAAATTTGTGCAGGCCTGAAAAATGTCACTTTGGAAGGAAACGGACAAAGGGTTGAGACTCTTGGCGCCCCCAAGCGACAGGAGCACTGACCAACTGCCTCAATATGCCATTATAACAGGAGCAGAAAGGTTTGTTTCAACAAAGTTGAAAAACACTTTTTTTGAAATCGCCATCCTGACCACATACTTGACACATACTTGATACTTGTGTCAGACTCACGCACACACTCACACACACATAGCTGTCCGTGTTTCTCACTGGTAAAAATACAGCGTCAGCGATTAAACAGGCCGGCGAGTAAACAGCACAGCATTCACACCCATGCAATTTCTTCCGAAATTGCTAAATTCTAGTTTTTCCTTTATTGTTCATTGTTGCTTGGACACTTCCGCAAATATACTCCCATAAATTCTGCAATATCATTGGACACGCTTTGTAGAGTTCAGCGCAGTTTGAGGTCAAGGTTCAATGCAGTTCACCTTTGGATGCAAAACTTTGCGGAAAATCAAGCTGCTTCGCACCGCTTAAGGTTGCACTACCGTTCAACTGAGCAGTGTCGCTTCCTTCATTGAAAACAGTGGTTTTGCTCCGCGTGATGTTGCCGTTGCACGTATGGTGTGAAAGACCCGTAAGACCTAATTGAGCATGAATGGTCGTATCCGCCTATAGTTTGTTCAGCATCATTTAAAGGAAAACATTAAAAGGACTTGGCGGGTATTAGCCAGGTCTGCGGTCCTCGCCTCGTTATAACTTTTTTGCAGCGTAAAATATGGCATCATGGTTAGCTCGGTTTTTTTTCATAAGTGCTCGCTCGTCGCTCATGTCTGCTGCAGCCGGCCTCGTGTGGTTCAATGCACTATTAAGACTCGCGAACATGTAACGTTATTCAAGGCAACCTTACACAGAAGCTGATGATATTGTTTTAAATATAAAAACCAAAGTTCATGGATGGTTTTGCACATTACAATACAATATGCATTTCCGAAGGCGGTTTACTGAGCTTCCAGAACTCGCGATTGAACTGCTGTCTGATGCAACGAAGCACAACTGCGAACTTGCATCCAATCCAGCTTCGTTCACCTGGCAGAGTAAAGCCCTAATAGTCTAAGAAACTTTTTAAGCGAAAGCATGATACATCTTCTGCAAAGGAATGCTTTCACAGCAGTTGATTTTGTGATCAGTGTTGGGGTCACATGGAGGAAAACTTTCATATGTGAGGTAATTCAAAGTAGAGGATTTCCCATGACCACTTGCTGCCTGTAAGCCCCTCCCGCCAGCAGGCCCGGCAGATAAAAGCAGCGGTCAACCAGTTTCTCTCTCCGGCTGTCTTTGGACTCTTGGCTCTGGACTCTCTCTTTGGCTCTGCTGTCCCCCTTGGTGAGGCTCCTGGACCCCTGGGGCCTGCTCAGGCTGGGGTTCTCCTCCCCCACCTCTGGGCCTCTCTCTCCCCCGTGGCCATGCTGAAGCATCAGCCGCTACCAGGAGCAGAACAAGCCTAGAAAGCAACAGCTTGCTATTGAGCAGCAGTCAGCCTCCCTCCTTTACCACCAGACAGACACAGACCTTTCCAGCACCAGAACTGCTCTTTCCAGCCGGATCAGCATCTTCCAGGATCAGATCCTCCACCTAGCAGAAACTACCAAACCTCCTTCCTCTACTAAAGACTGGTAACAACTGGGCATCCAAACCTTCTTTTAAGACTAAGACTGACTGTATGTATTTGTTAAATGAAAGTTGCTGTGATTGTTTTTAGGATTGTGTTTTAGTTATGTGGTAATGTGTAGCAGACAGGGTCTCGCATGCAAATAACCTCCTGTATACTAACACGGCACCTTTCCTGTGCAAAACTCAGACACATCTCTTCATTTTAACACAATACATACAGAAACACAACACTGAGCGTTTTAAGTCATTTAAACAGACTTTAAACGCTCTCTTTAAACTTTTCTTTGTAACAAAGACTTGGTCTTGTTACAGTAGGGTTGCCCTCCCCCACTTCCACATGGTCAATAAGGCTCCTCCACTCACACCTTAGGTCATCCCTTTGTTCTCTCTCACCCACACACACACACACACACACACCTCCTTCATTGTGCATATAGTGCTAGTGTTTAGTGTAGTTTAGATTGTGCGTTTTATTTGTTTCATTTAAATAAATATTCTTAAAAGACATATGCTGTGGTTATTGATGTTGTAAAAGAGTGAATGAAATTGCCAACCTCTTCTATGTAGAACTCTAAATCCTTCAATCTAACTATTGATAATGTAATTCAGTTATAATTATTCATTTAATTATTTATCAATTTCCATATCAATAGTTTAGTGAATATTGAGACTGAGGTGTTATTAATTGGCTATAGTTTTCCCTTCCCTGAGGAAGTGTGGTGCCCCAAGGTATTAATATTAATATTTAATAATGAAATTACAATATCATATTTTTTTGATAGTCAAATTAATAACGTCATGAGGAAAATTGCCTCAACACATGGTGTCCACTTGTGAGGTGTAACCCCAACAGCTGGCACCCTTGTGTGACGTGCCATTGCATCACAACAACATCGCCACTGCTTGACCATTATCACCACAAAGGTGCCACCATTCGAGGCATTTCCCCAACATTGGTGCCCAGTGCGAGGCATTACCCCAACATCAGAATGTCAATCATTTGTTTGATGCTTCATATTAGCAAAGCACCATGAGTTGTTGTGAGCAGATCATCCTGTTGGTTGCTTAGACCTAAACACTTTTATATAGATGGCCTGCGCTATATAATTGGCTTTTAAAGTTTTTCTCCTTTTGTTGAGGTGCAGTTGAATTGACACTTACCCGTAAGTTTAGTCAATGGTTGGGTCATTAGCTGACCATTATTTCTGTTGATTTTCATGTCCTCACTTTGTAGAGGTGTGATTTATGCAGGTGCCACTTGTAAAATTTATTTCACCATCGAAAATGTTGCTGTATTCTGTATGGGCATCAGCTTGGGAGTTTCAATCACTGGGAGGGCATTAACTTCATGACTTAAATCTCCGAAATCCTTGGAATTCGATAGTAAAACAGCTGTTTTGTGGATTTTATTTCTTATAGTCGGGGTAAGGTGATGGGGGCATAACCTAGCATTCAAACATTGCTGTCAGAAATCAAATTTTTCGCATGACTTGCTTTGCTATTGTGTGCATTAACAAGTAATCTGTACTAGTGAGCAGCTCACTGGTTATACCAGAAGTAGCAGCAACTAGTCAATGCCATTCTGTTGTTTTAACAGTTCAGTTCATCCTCTAACCCAGACATGCAGCTAATGTCATCCTAAAGGCTGTGTACATACCGGGTCTGTAAAATGATGCTGCTGATATGCTTTCACATTTTCATCATGCCTCAAGACCAGACCCCTTTATATCAAGGTTCCTTTGGGTGCTAGAAATCCCTGAAAATGCCAAGGTGATGTTAATGTGCTTAGATTTATATGACTGCTTGAAATGCTTCGAAATTAATGTGAATGCATGTCAACATAGTACATTGCATTCTGCTTGTACTGACGATCCTAAAGGGAGAAAACTCTTAATCTAGAGTTGGGCAATGAGGGCTGTATCTGTCCCTGGTTTTTCGCTCCAATCTCTGGCCTTTAATTAGTTAATTGCCTTAATTGGCTAAAGCACTTTTAAAATCTGACGTTTCTGTGGCATCTCTAAATTCTCACGATCGACCAACAAAAATCACGATTGACCAACAACTTGGCTCCCAATGTAAAAAATTTTCCTCAATCTACTGCATGAGCAAATTTATGTTTTTGTACAATCCCAATTCCAAAATAGGAGGGACAAAGTGTAAATAGTGAATAAAATCAAAATGCAATGACTTTCAGATCACATGAGCCAATATGTTATTTACAATAGAACATAGATAACATTGCAAATGTTGAAACTGAGACATTTTACATTTTTATCCACAAAATGAGCTCATTTCAAATTTTCTGCCTGCAACAGGTCTCAAAAAAGTTGGGACACATTCAAAAAAAGGGCTGAAAAAGCAATGAATCAGCTGAAAGAACATGAAGCAAGTAATTAAGTTAACTGGCATCAGGTGTGCAACATGATTGGCTATAAAAGGGATGTCTTAGAGAGGCTGAGTCTCTCAGAAGTAAAGATGGCCAGAGCCTCGCCAACCTGTGAAGGCTTACGTAAAAAAATTGTGGAATACTTTAAAAACAATGTTCCTCAACGTCAAATTGCAAAGGCTTTGAAGGTCTCATCGACAGTGCATTACATCATCAAAAGATTCAGAGAAACTGGAAAAATCTCTGCGCTTAAGGGAGAAGGCTGAAGACCTTTACTGGATGCCTGTGATCTTCGGGCCCTCAGACGCCACTGCATCACTCACCGGCATGATTCTGTCATTAACATTACTAAATGGGCCCAGGAATACTTCAAGAAACCACTGTCTGTAAACACAGTCCGCCATGCCATCCACAGATGCCACCTAAAACTGATGTCATGCAAAAAGGAAGCCATTGTTGAGCATAATCCAGAAGCACTGCTGTGTTCTGTGGGCCAAGGCTCATTTAAAATGGACTGTAGCAAAGTGGCAAAGTGTCCTGTGATCAGACGAGTCCAAATTTGACATTCTTGTTGGAAATCATAGGCTTCATGTCCTCCGGGCTATGGGGTGCGTTACTGCATATGGTGGGGGACACTCGCATGTTTTAAAAAGCACCATGAATGATGAAAGGTATATGAAGGTTCTAGAGCAACATATGCTCCCCTCCAGACGACATCTATTCCAGGGAAAGTCTTGTGTATTTCAGCAGGACAATGCAAAACCACATACTGCAGCTATTACAGCAGCATAGCTTCGTAGTAGAAGAGTCTCTGTGCTGAACTGGCCTGCCTGCAGTCCTGATTTTCACCGATTGAGAACATTTGCCGCATAATTAAACGAAAAGTCCATCAAAGGAGACCCAAAACTCTCCAGCAGCTGGAAGCCTGTATTGAACAAGAGTGGGATCAAATTCCAATGTCTAAATTCAAGAAACTTGTCTCCTCAATGCCCAGACGCCTCCACTCTGTGTGAAAAAGAAGAGGGGATGCTACACCATGGTAAACAGACCCCTGTCCCAGCTTTTTTGAGACCAGTAGCAGCCATCACATTTGAAATGAACTCATTTTGTGAATAAAATTGTAAAATTTCTCATTTTCAACATTTGCTATGTTATCTTTGTTCTATTGTGAATAAAATACTGGCCGGTGTGATTTGAAAGTCATTGCATTTTGATTTTATTCACAATTTACACTTTGTCCCAACTATTTCGGAATTGGGGTTGTATATGAGGAGTTTGTTTCCATGGGCAATATCCATTTTACTCATTTTACTCGCTTTTTTATGTTGCCGCTAATTGTATTTTATTGAAAAATGCAAACTTTGACCAACAAAAAATACACTTTCTGGTATGAATTTCTAAAAACAAATTTTTGCACACAATTTTTGAACACTTAATCATCATAGTATAACATCTAGTCAGTTAAACTTCAGGGCAATCTATCTGTTGAGGAAGCACAAGTGATTGTGAATTAATTTCATCTGTTTTGTTGAAAATGAAATTGACAACCGGTGCAATCGAGATGCAAAAGCAAGACAACCCCCAACCCCAAAAAGGGAATGGTATTGCATGTGGTGGGTGGCCACTGGCCAGTGCTCTCTTCTTTTCCTTCCTGACAGATTATTCTCTAGTTTTGTGTCCTACTGGCATCCTCTTCGCAACTGGTAGTATGAGGCGGTACCTATAGCCCAATCAGGTTACACAGGTAGTCCAGCTCTTCTAGGATGACACATCCACACCCAAGTAAACAAAATAGCGTAAATGAGCAGGATAGAAATGTATACTTTGCGTGATTAAAAACACAACTGTGAGGTATGTACTGTATTTGCGGCAAATTGAAGAATCTATTGATTTTTATTACTTTTCCAATGAGGCAGGAGAGGAAATAAAGAAAAGCGCGTGGTATTGTGATCCTGACGCGCACCACGTGAACGCGCCAAGCACTTCAGTAATAACAAACATCGAGCTGTTTGTGATGTGTACAGTGACACTTGACTTCAGGCCCGTGCAGAGACCTCTAAACGGGCAGGTGCTAAAAGTGAAAAAAGGGCACATATTACCGGGGCGTATTGCAGCGTATTAACCAGTATCAGACACAGTTTAATGTGTGATGATATATTACAAAGCAGTAGGCATGGAGATAAGTCATTTGAATCTAATTTAAGAAAATATATAAAACAAACCACCATAAGCACATAATTTCAGCAAACTGTTTTTCAATTCTTCTGCCTCTCGGGGAGAGCAGTCCTACTTTTTTCTGCTCCTGCCTATGTTTTCTTTCTTCCTTCTGTATCGTCTCGTTACCCCCTCTTTCTTTTTTTTGGACCCTCCGTCTGTTTCTGAGACTCTTTGAGTAAAAATGGAATTAATTAGCTGGTCCCTGAATGCAACTGACAGTATTTTTTCATTGAGAAGCGGAGCACCTGGTGAACTGTGCTGCTCTGACGGGACTTTTGCGGCTGGCTAGGTTATTGATGGCTTCAAATCTTACTACAACTGCTCGGCCAGATTTGTATGATGATGGTTGTTTCTTTATTATTATTATTATTATTTTCATCATCAAATCACTATTTCTGCCAGCTCACACGCCTCATGCAAGTCATCACAATTGTAACAATCTCTCTCAATGTAATCCCAAATCAGACGCTCTCTGTATCTAGATTCAGCATCTGATGCTGGATACGTGCGTCTTGCATTGCATTTATTTAAAATACAAATCTGTCCCTGAATAACCAAAAATTCCACCTGTAACAATGCCAAAAGATCTGTAAGTTATGTAGCAACTCAAGTTGGCTAGCGACGACCAAAGACTCCACTTCCGTATGCTATCAAACGTCAGTGATCAGATTAAGGGAAAAAAATTGATGATTCACAAAAAATGCTAATATCAATTGATAAGCAATTGTTTAACACATCTGAAAAATGATAGGCAAAAATTAGAAAACAGTATATCATATTTTAAATGACAAAGGGACTTTTTATTCTTTCCCTAATGACAAATTACAAGAGAAATACTTTGTTTTGCTTTCGGAGTGGAGCTGTATTTCCAAAAGGCATCAATTTTACCCAGAACAATCATAATTTACTACAGAAGACTTCCCTTTCCCAATAAAATTTTTGTAAACTACTTGTAACCTGCAGTATAGCTGTCTTTGCTATACCTTACTGTAGTATAATGTTGTTTAACACCTGATCAGAGATGTGGAAGGATCCATTCCCATTAAAATCCAGTCACAAAAGGCACTCTCCAACTCAGTCACGTTTTGACATCTCGACATCATGTATTTGAATGATCAGAAATCATCGTGCAGGTTTCAGGAGAGGCTGGCGAACTTGCGATTACCTCAACAACATAACAATGGGACAAGTTTTTATGACTTTGATCAGCTTACTGTGATGGTTGGGTGGCTGGAGGAAGATTCGAGTGTGTAAAAATGTAAAGCATACATCCAGTCAAGGCGATTAAAGCCGAAAGTGGAGGTCTGATCTGGAATTCTTTCCATTTGGGCAAAAACCAAGTCACATCGCTTTAGTATAGCAATGATTCCAAAGATTCCCCTCAACAAGCGTCAGCCAGATTGGAAGATGGCTACAGTATCTTCATACTCTGAAGAGTAACGTAGTACCTGATAGCAAACATAGTAGGATAATGCAGCTAAAATTAGCCATGAAATAACATGTCTCAGGCCTGAACTGTCTGTTTGCTCTTTAGGTAAAATAAGCTGGTAATCAGTGTTGAAAGAGATTGTCTCCGTGCAATGGCGTTGAAAGTGACAAATCAGAGCTATAAAAACCTCTCCAACAGACATCATAACCACCATTCACTAGCCAGCTAGCTCTACCTAAGCAATTGCTTCTGAACTAGCCAGCAAACTAGCTAATGTCCCAAATGTGAACGTTTAATTGGGTCGCACGAAACTGCGGCGAAACCTCAGGTAAGTTCATGCCTATGACAGCTGGCAAAGTTGGTAAAGTTGGGGTAAGAAGCAAATGATGTCGCCTTGATCTGATGATCATTTACAAAGATTTTCTTTAGTTAACATTAGTGAGCTGACTAGCCAACTAGGTGGATATATCCAAAGAGCAATGTACGCGATGGCTCACATAGCAGAGCCTAGTCGTCATGACCAAAGATGATAGAACGTATGACTGCACCAGAGAGCCTCCCGAGCCCAAGTGCATGCACGCGCTCCTCAGAAAATGACTGGGTAGTATGCAAATGAGGAACATCATTTTCAAGCCAATTAAAGTCGTGAAAACTTCTCCTATTGCTATGTGGCTCGGGAATTCGGATGTTCGCAGGCCACTGTGAGTTGGGATCTACTGTCAATGGTCGGGATCCATGAAATATCATTAAAATTTTTTAATCACATTTTTTTTTTTTTTTGCATAGGGATTGTTATGATGATGATAATTTCGTCAAAACTTACTGGCAGGGGGCGAAAGGGGCAGGTGCTCAAGCCCCCCCTGCACCTGCTTGACTTCTTCTTTTTGGTGTGGTCAATAGCCTACATAAAGCCAACAAAAAAATGAAAAATGCTACCACTTTAAGAAAATGGAACAACTTGTGACACAGTAGAGAGAAAAAGATCCATTGGCATGTTACAGGCGTGCCCATGGCCTCCACAGAAAATCCGGTTTTTGCCCATTTACACATGGCTGCCCTTAGCGGGGTCGGTCAGCGACAGTCCCCGTTTTCCATTCTCAGACAGAAACAGGGAAACAAAGTGCCAAACAATGACACAGAGGCTGGTGCCCACAGTCAGAAGGGAAGAGTTCCTACTGCTGTTGATGGGCAAAAAATGGGTTTTCTGTTGGGGCCGTGTGCACGCTTGTTTTGCTCATGTGGACTGCGTCAAACGGTACTTGTGCTCAATCGTCTCAGACCCCTCATCTCATGATCAGTTTTGGTTGCTGTCCGGAATCTGTCACGTACAAGCTGTAACCAGATGTGGCGCTCTTGAGCTGACATCATAACTCGTGGCTGCCCTAAGCGGGGTCGGTCAGTGACAGTGCCTGTGTTCCATTCTCGGATAGACAGCTGACTGATTGTTGAACGGTGACAGTGCAAATGACGCACCACGTCTCGGCGGGTGAGACCTGCCCATAACATATCAAAGGCTGTTTTTTTTTTTTTTGTTGCTAATAATTAGTAAAGCACAGCTCTAGAAATCACCAAAGAATTGATTACATTCATATCTGAACCAGTCTCAACAAAAACAGTATATCATGTGCCAGCAGCCATACCACTATTCAGTCTGCTGCAGCCGTGTGGTTGAAGCTAAGCAGGTGTGAGCTTCATTAGTACTTGGATGGGAGACCACCTGGGAAAACCAAGTTGCTGCTGGAAGAGGTGTTGGTGGGCCAGTAGACTGCAGTCTTCCTTCTGGTGGAATAATCCCCGGTGCCCCAGTGCAGTGATGGGGACACTGCACTGAAGGAGACGCTGAGGTCCTGACTCTCTGTGGTCATGAAAGATCCAATGACACTCTCCGACAAGGGGAGGTGGTTACCCCTCATGGCTAAATTCCTAAACTGGCTGTTTCAACCTGCCACCAAATCATCCCCTGATCTAATTGGCTGTGCAATTTGTCCTCTCCCTCTCCACCTCAACCCCCAGGGCTCCCTTGAAAAAGAGATTTCTATCTCAACAGACTTCCCTGGTTAAATCAAGGTTAAGTAAATAAAAATAAATAAAATGAGCTAAAGAAAGCTAGCTTTGTTCTGATGACTAACGTCTGTACTTTTTGTTCCCCAGAGCTGAAACTAACAGCAGTGCTCAAACAAAATCATAGCCTCCTTCTGAATTCAGAGATAGAGGTGATATGATGAGAGGTGCTCTCTGTTCCTCTTGGTTGACCTTGAACATGGAAGAGATTCAAATATTAAGTACTTTTCATTTGAGTTGTTTTGTGTCTTTTCAAAAGCAGTTTTTATTTTGGTTATATTTCACTTTGTTTGATGTTGAATGCGTTTTATCTTTTTGCAAACTAAAATACTTTGAATGTGAAATTTGCACACTGATTGTTAGCATCAAGCACATGAATAGCCAAACAAATCATTTTCCATTTTTGTAAATGGTCAGCTTCTAGAAAAGTCTGTAGACACAGGAGGCTTTTTCTCATGCAAAATTATATCCCATGCCGGCATGATTAAAAAAAGTCTCCTCAAATTAAAAAAGTCTCCTCAAATTGAATTGCAAGATTGCACATTCTCCTTTTTAAATAGTCAAAATGTTGACCGTTTAATTTTCATAATATAAAACCATGGTTTTGTTGACATTTAGGAGACTCAGATAATTTACACTTTTTACCAATGCCTGCAGTTACTTTTTTGTTAATGGTAATTTCTGTCCTAATGACAGTCATACCAGAGCTAGAGTGTTTGCTTATCACTAACTTAACATTCTTGCTTTGTTTCATGAACTAATTTTCAAGGCCGTACAACAAAAGTAAATGCAGACATACATCTCATGCGCTAACATTATTTGGCTCAGTGGAAGGATTTTGGCAGCAGATGCAGGGCAAATTATTGAAGCATGGCAGCTGTTCCATCTTGGAGATGTAGATTAGGGGCTCAGTGCTGGAACTGAGGTCCATGAGGACCAAGGCCACTAATTCAACTGTACAGTATTCTGGGAAATAATAGTAAAGTGTTACGGGTAAGACGATAACTATTGGCAGGTAATGAAACACTATGATAGCTAGGGCAATTAGCACTGTTCTGAGGGCTTTCTTTTTCATGGGGTGTATCTTCTCCTTGCCAAAGACTGACTTTCTCAGACTCCATGTGATGGAAATGTTGCAAAAAACCATGATGGCAAAGGTCACCAGGATCAGCCCAGACAAAATGTTAGATGTGCCTACCAACTCTAATGACCTACAGATGGCATAGGGTAACATGAATCCCCAAACAAGCATGGAAATAACCACCCTGATCTTCTTATCCCTGGTATTGCTGAATACAATGGGGTGAACCACGGCCACGTAACGATCCAAGGCAAATGCAGGTGAGGAAGAGTGGGGTGGTGTCTTTGATCCCATAGGCAAAGTCATGAAGCTTATAGAAATTGCTGATTGGGAAGACTTTCATGCCTATATGACTGATGTAGCCCATCATGCAGTAGGAGGCGTCAGCGATGGCCAGGTGGAAGATGAAAATATCAGAGGTGGAGCAGTCAGACTTCTTTCTGGACACCAGCCACATCACCGTAATGTTAGCAGGGTAGCCCACCACCACGTTGAAAACCGCGACAATAAAGTCAAACGAAATCGAACCAAGTGTAACTATGCATCCTTTATTTGCATTCCCGAGTGGGGGACTGGATCCTGAAGAGGAGTGGTTGAACTGATGGCTAGAGTTGATGTCAGAGGTGTTCATTTTGGTTTTAATTTAATGTAGCAGGATTGAGGGTTGATGATCCTGAGAAAAGAAAGTGAATTTAGTTTACACAGTCAAGCTGACCTGTACAGGACAATGGTCCTCACCACTTTAACTCACAGTGAGGCCAAATGCTGATTCAACAATCATTTTACATTATTATTTTATCTGCTTTATTCTTAATCATAACACATTTACTGCATGATAAAAATGATAACACTTAAGCTGGCTTAATCTGTGCAAAATAAAGCCCTATCATTTGAGAAATTACTCCTGTGAAGGGAGCCTGGCACAGTTTTGCAGTATTGTGGTACTGAAGGATAATTTTTGTTTCTGAGAAGATTACCTCCACTCTGGGAAAACTGTCCCTCTTATCAGAAGACAAACTTTCCCTTTTTGGTGCATCGCATTAAAGTCTAAAGTCTGCTAAAAATTTTAACACATCTGGATCAAACACTCTAAAAGAAATGAAAGATGGGTTCATCAGATCGTGAGAAAGAATTATTTACTCACCTGAGACACTGCAATGGCTCAATATACACTCCTTAAGGTCAGAGTTGTCGCCTGTGTCCTGAGGAGCTTTGTTTTTATCCAGTCTAGTTCCAGTTCAGCAAAATATATAAATTTGAGTGGTAAATGAACAGTGTAGATGACAGCCAATCACAAATTAAATGAAGGAGCAACAGCACTTGGTGACTGTACAGTACCCTGTCACCCCAGGATTATATTTGAAGATGGGTGGGTGTGTAAAAAGTCCAGTACATAGGGGATTGGGTGAGGGGAGTAGGTTTGTGTCGTGAAGAATAGATATGCAGTAAAACAGAGGAGGGGCTAAAAGGAGGGGACAGACAAGTGCCCCCCCATCCCTGTTCTAACAATATATTATTTGTCAGTGATGCAATCCAAGAAGTGCATCCCAGACAAACAACTGATGCAATGCAGTCAGCCTACTGAAGCGCAAGTGAGACTGTGTAACCTGGTGTAACGTCTTACACAAGAAACCTCAAGGTTCATCGAAACGTCCAAACAATTCTCTTTCATCTCCACACAGAAAAGAAACTTAGTCAATTTCTGCTTGTAATATTAGGGACGTTCATGATGGATTCACTTGAATTTTTATTTTGTTTATTTTTTATTTAACCTTTATTTTATCAAGAATAAATCGCACTGAGATACAAAATCTCTTTTTCAAGAGAGTCCTGGCTAAGAGAGCAGCATGAAAGTTTCACACAGAAAACAGCAACAGACAATGACAAGCAAGAACTACAAGAATTATTTTATGTGTTGAAGGTATGTGTCCCAAATGGCAAAATCCAAATTTTGAGGTCTCTGGACTGATTATGTTTTAGCCAGGACCCCCAGAAACCTTGGAGGTTGATAAGCCTGTAAAAACGTGCACCTGCAACAGCCCGGACTCATTTTCTTGGTTGTGTATCGATAATTAAAGGTCTTTCAGAAAACGTTAAAATTTCCATGGCGAGTGAAGGACGCAGCTGATATGGGGCGCTTCAATCAGCTACCCAAACCAACACAACCCATTTTTCATCAGGGATTTATAGGCTGTAACCTCAGCAGTCTAGTGTATTTTATATTATATGACAGTTTAGTGACCCCTGTACCTTATTAACATAAATTCGGGTTGGGCTGTTTCGGGCGCATGGATATAGAGGGCGCTCTTTCTGATTATAACAGTTTTTGCCCACCTTTTGTGTGAAATATCTCCATGCGCCCTCAACAGATTTTCAAGCAATTTTCTTTATTATGTTGTTTATTATAGGGTGTCCCCGATAACAAAGGTTAATGAACAAGACCACTCCTAATGCGCCTTCCTATTCGTCCGCACACCTATATATACCACCTTCATTCCCACAATCCCTGCTCGTCACGATTCTACGTTGTTTACTCGCAAACCAGACAGCCCAGCGCACAGCAAGAGTTTGCTTACCTGAAGCAAGGCGAAATCCTGCAGAGTCCCACGGACGCAGAATAATTCCAAGACTCTCAGGCTCCAGAGGAAACTTCCCAATCTGTTCCCGCAACTCCCGCTTCTCCTCCATGCACCCGCTTGCACTCCGCCATCTTCATACCTCCACCATGAAGCGTCACCTGCTCGCCCCAACCGAGGTGCTCACGTTCCAAACCACGCTCCCCCCGCGATGATGACCGAGGGCTCCGCGCCATAGCAATTCCAGACCGCGGTCTTGCAGTTGCTACGCCTCTCCTCAACAGCGGTGCTCAGAAGCGCGAGCCTGCGGCTCCCCAGCAAGGCTTACCACGGTTCGCACTTCAAGCTCATCCCAAGCTCCACATTCGACCGTCGCCAAACTCCATCGGGCACTCAAGCAGAAGAAAATCCCTTTCCATGGCCCCGACAACAAGGCCAGCCCACAAAAATTATTCATCGACTCCCACGCCAACGCAGCTGATCCTCCCCACGTGTAGACCAGATGTATGCAGACCACACAGCACTACCGGGTTCCGCAATCAACGTCCCCAGCGCCATGTCATCACGCTTGGCGACAGCCTCCAGCTCCAGATTCGGCGGAAGTCGCTCCTTCCACAAACCAGCCAATCCCCCCCCCGTGCCTGCTCCCTCTATGTCTGCTCCCTCCGTTTACAACCTCTTTGGTCCCCTTTTTTGCATCCCTGTGTTTGCAGGCTGCACTTCTGCCCCATGCACATGCATCCCCCCCCATCCTTTCCGCCGGATGAAACCCGGCTTCTGGGCTCCTTCAGGCTCTTTCCCCGCCCCCCTCCCCATTTCCCAAGGCACTAATTCTGTGCTTCCTCCTACAGGTCCGCCCCTCCTATCATCTACTGCGGCCCCTCACAGTTTCCCCTCACCTCCGTTTCAGCACACACTAGCCATCTCCTTGCCTCCCACACGCCCCTCGTAGCCGAGAAGCTCACACAAACCAAGTTCGCTCTATACTGTCCCATCCTACCGAAACACAATCCACCAGTACTTTCCTCATCAGAGGAGAGAACTTCACGATTACGAGACACTTGTTCTCCATTTCACTGTATGCTACAATGGTACGGGCTTTTTTCATACCACTTACTTGTCGCCCCTACTTCCGCAGTCACATTTTAGTAAAACATATATCCCATATCCGTCAAACCATTACAAATGCTAACATTCTTTGCCTCGCCGGTAAACATTCAGGGACACTGCACGCGTATCCACCTCACGACCATTCGTAAATCTGTGTTGTTCCTCGAGTTACGTGAGCACAGAAATCATAGACATATCGATAACTTTGTGGTCAGCGATGTGCGGAAGGAAACGCCATATAATTCCGGAGTAGCGCAATGTTTAACAAGGCTTTCAAAATAAAGCAGACTTTCATCGCTTCTACCTATTAGTCCGAGCAACTCGTTATATACGCACGTCGCGTTCTTCGCAAATTAAAACTCATAGATTTATGGTGCTGTTGGATGATTGCCATGTTTATTCTAAAATTTTCAAACCATTACAAATGCTGACGTTCTTTGCCTCGCCGGCAAATATACACGGATACTTCGCGTATCCAACCCGCGGCCAGCTCACTAGCACCTCGCTAGCGCTTCAGTTTTCGGTACACTTTGCCTCGCCGGCAAACATTCACGGATACTACGCCTATCCACCTCACGGCCACTCACAGTGGCGCAGCTCACTAGCGCCTCACTAGTGCTTCAGTTTTCAAAAAAAAAAAAAAAAAGCCTCGCCAGTCGCGGCGCCTGGTTACCTAAAGCCGATCTCAGAAACGCTTTTAAGGTCGCCCCACTCGACTCATCTTTTGGGGATTTTTTTTTTTGGCGTTTCCTGGAAGGGGCGCGACTACTTCGCCGTTCATCTCACTTTCGGATACAAAAGCCTCGAGACCCATTATTCACGACCAACCCGCCATGTTCGAATTCCATTTGCACCATCTTCAACATGCCACTTCCTGGAGCTACGGACATCCCTGTTTAAATGGGCTTTAATTGAACTGTATTGCCATTTATTATATTATTACCTTATTTTACTATTAATTAGCTAGCCCGCGGAGGATGGGCTTCCCCACCTTAGCTGGGTTCCTCCTGAGATTTCTTCCCACTGGGGAGTTTTTTCTCAGCACCGTTCGAGGATTTTTCTCCCCACTGGGAGTTTTGCCTCATTTGCTTTGTGGGGAATAGGCTGGGCACTGCCCTTTCATTTATTTAATCTCTAAACATAAAGCGTCTTTGTGACAATCTATCCACGAAAAGCACTATACAAATAAACGGGATTGAATTGAACTGAATTATATCCAATATTTCGCCCAAATACTTCCCCGGGCATCCTTTTGCATCAGTGCCGCCGCCACAGCATCCAAGTGAGAAGGCCCGGATCACCTGATTAAAATCCTCGGTCGCTGGACGTCAAACTTAAACGCAAGCTATATTCGCAATAATATCGACGATGTACATAGAGCCCTTCAATTGTGGATTCATTAACACCTTTTGGGGGCTTAGGAGCCTACATGGACTCTGACGAGAGACGCGAGCCCCACCCTGAGTCTAGCCATCTGGGGCTCCCAATGTTCGCACAATCACAGACCAAGTCCAAACAACATTGCCTTCGCCCCGATCCCCTATCCATCGTTCCACTGAATACTCTCCTCCACTTTGGGAGTGGTCCAGAGTTCATTAAGTGTTATTAAGATCACTTTGGGACTCAGTCTTTTTTTTTTTTTTTTTTTTTTTAAAGGTTATTTTTTTGGTAATTTTTCCCTCATTGGTAGTCATACAGTGCAGAGAGACAGGAAAGCCGGGGAGAAGAATGGGGGTAGACATGCAGCAAATGACCCGAGTCGGAACCCAGGTCGCTGCAGGAAGGACACAGCCTTTATGGTACGCGCGCTTAGACCGATGAGCCACCAAGGCGCCCATGGGGCTCAGTCTTTTTAACCCTTTAACAACCTCATTCTGTGACGAGATTGATAGAAATTATAAAATAGTGATATGTGATCTGAAGTATTTCAGGCCCGTTTTATTTTTGTTTGTGGTTGACCCCTTTGTGCAGAAGTCAGATCTGGCTATTTATGTGCTACCTTATTTAGGGGTTCTATAATTCAAGATTGCAGCTTCACAGAGTCTGGATTTATACTGCAAGTCTTGTTGCCCAGATCGGATATGGATCGGATTTTGAGGCCCATATCCGATTTGTTCGACTGTGTGTTTACATCTTGCTTTGAGCTTGAATGATATGTGTTTCGTTTCGATTCCGTTTGTTTACACCACTCACTACCTGGCCATTGTCTTGGGCGATCCACATGCGCACAGTGGAAAAGGCTACTGAAAATAAAAGCAAATGTGCGTGCAGCGCAACAAAAGCATGCAGGCCTAACAGTCATAGAAATGATCAAAACATGAAGCAAGCTCGCAACATTTCACTGGGTAACCTACATCTGATTCTCCAGTTAACGCCTTTTAAGCCGCTTTCACACTGGACGCGAAACAAATTAAGTTACTGATTTACTGATGAATATGATGAGAAACATTGAAATAAAATCCTCAACACATTCAAAGTGAATGCAAAGATGCAAATATACGTGTTTCGCCTGTATTTGTCTTTGCATTGACTTTGAATGCAATCTGTCGCGCGAAAAATTTGTTTTGCGTCTGTTACGACCCGTCGGACAGGAGCTGCAACATAAAGGGAGTCGCACACTCTTGGCTCGTTTTAGACAAAATAGGGGTATGTTTAATTGACGAATCAACAGATATGCCAACGGGTTATTTTGAGATAATCGAGTTATTAAGCAGTAGGCCAGCGGGAACGAAGTGGCATGGACAGCTTCTCAAGGTTTCTCTTCCGGGACGTGTGCGCCTCCCCTGCGGTTCACCCCCAATCCTCTTTATAGAGCTGGGAATCGCTGCTCAGGTGTGGCTCACCTGTAATTAGGACAGACGGAACACACAAGAACCGGCAACCACCAGGGGCCGCCAAAACAGCATGTGGCTATGGCCACCAGGACTGGGGGACGTAACACCCCCACCCCAAAATGGTGATTCGTCACCATAACATTTGATGATCACAGTTTTTTTTTTTTTTTTTTTTAAACTACAACAATTAGAAATTAAGGAACATGTTAAATTAATACTGGAAATTATTGTTTAAGTACTCCTTAAAGCAATGAATTTATGGAGTTTTTTTTTTTCCTCTCTTGCGCAAATCATCAATAGATTAAACTAAGAAATGACACCTAGTGTCATGTGGCGCGACCAAAACGCATAAATAATAATTGGCATCTTAGATTTCTAGGATTTCTTACGTTGACTTCAATTTAAAGAAACTATAGAATCAGTTTTAATTTACTGAGAAGCTCTGGACAAAGCGTCAGCAAGTACATTGTCTTTTCCTTTAATATGCACGATTTGGAGGTTGAACGGTTGCAAAATTAAGCTCCAACGCATCAATCGGTTATTGGCATTGTACATGCGATTGAGGAATTTCAGAGGGTCATGGTCGGTGTACACTTTAATAACATTAGAACCAAGATAAACTTCGAAGTGTTGAATGGCCATTACTAGTGCCAATGTCTCCTTTTCTATGGTAGAATATTTCTGTTGAGATTTATTGAATTTCCGCGAAAAATAACAAACGGGATGTTCGATTTCGTCATGACATTGCAAAAGTACAGCGCCAGCTCTAACGTCACTGGCAGCCACAGCAAGATTGGAACGGTTTCGCGAAATTTGGGGCAACCAGCACCGGGGCTGTTTGCAAGATCGCTTTGATGTTTTCAAATGCTTTAGTACATGGTTTGGTCCATTCGAATTTAACTTTGGGACTTAGCATATCTGTTAATGGGCTTACTACTGTCGAAAAGTTTTTACAAAAACAGCGATAGTAGCCCACCATGCCGAGAAATTTGCGTAGGGCACGGCGATTAGAAGGCACGGGGTATTCAAGAATAGCGGTCACTTTTGCCAACACTGGCATGACTTGGCCCCTTCCAACAACTCGTCCCAAGTACGTGACCGTGGCTTTACCAAACTCGCATTTGGCCAGATTAATTGTGAGATGGGCATTGGATAATCTAGTAAAAAGCTCTCGGAGCTGTACAATGTGTTCGGACCAACACTTACTGTATAAAACTATGTCATCCAGGTACGCCTCACAACAGGACATACCAGCAAGAAAATGTTAACTAGCCGCTGAAACGTGGCCGGCGCGTTCCGCATGCCGAACGCGAGGACTTTGCACTGTAAAAAGAGTCAGGTGTTACAAAAGCCGAAATCTGTTTTGCCCTTTGCGTTAGAGGGACTTGCCAGTAGCCTTTTAGAAGGTCTATGTTTGTTACATAGACGGCAGAACCCACACGGTCCACACAGTCATCCATGCGTGGTAACGGAAAGCAGTCTGGGACAGTGATTGCATTTATGCGCCTGTAATCTGTGCAGAACCTGTAAGTTCCATCAGGTTTTTCAACTAGAATGCATGGGGAGCTCCACGAGCTACAGCTGGGCTCGGCGATACCGTTCTTCAACATGTACTCTACCTCTTGTTGTAAGATAGCACGCTTATTCGGATTTACCCTATAAGGGTGTTGTTTAATTGGACCATCGTTATGGACATCTATGTCGTGTTCGAGGACTGAAGTAACAGTTGGAACATCCTGGAATAGTTCTGGAAAAGTCTAAAATCACAGAAAGAACATCGGATTGTTCACTAGCGGATAGATGTGGTAGGAGGTTGGCTAATACAGCAAGCATGGCGGAGTTTTGGAGTCGACCCTCAACAACACATCGCACCGGAGGGACGACCGTATCTTCACCAGAGGTTGGGGAAGAGAGAAGCACTGCTGTGTCTACAGTTGGCGAGTCATCTTTACTCAGATCTTTTTCATCACGAATGTGGTAGGGCTTCAGCATATTGACGTGGCAAACACGAGAATGTTGGCGTTTATCTGGTGTCAAAATTATATAGTTTAAATCTGAGATTTTCTTTTCAATTGTATAAGGGCCGGTAAATCGTGCTTGAAATATTGAACCTGGCACCGGCAACAATACCAATACTTGGTCTCCAGGTTTAAAAGAGCGAGCTCTGGCTTTACCATCATACCACCGTTTCATTCTGATTTGTGTGCTCTCCAAGTTCTCTTTTGCGAGTTCACGAGCTCTTTGGAGTCTGGTGTGCATATCAGTAAAATACTGCAGAACATTATGTGAAGTGGGCTCGCTAAGCCATTGGTCTTTAATTAAAGAGAGTGGCGTATGTATGGTGTGAGCAAACACCAGCTCAGCAGGGCTAAAACCAATTGACTCTTGCACAACATCTCTCGTTGCCATAAGTAACCAGGGGATTGCATCTTCCCAATCTGCTCCCATTTCCAAACAATAAGCTCGTAGCATCTTTTTAAAAGATTGGTGATAACGTTCCAACAAACCTTGACTTTCAGGGTGATATGCGCTGGACATGTTATGTTTGATGTGGAGGGATCTGAGAACTTGGGAAAACATGAGCGATGTAAAATTTGTCCCTTGATCGCTTTGAATCACCTTGGGTAGGCCGACAAATGAAAAAATTTTAGCAAAGCTCTAGTAACCGCTCGAGTTGTGATTTTTCTTAATGGTATTGCTTCTGGAAATCTAGTGGTACTACACATTATTGTTAGCAAGTATTGATAACCACTTTTAGATCTAGGCAGTGGACCAACACAATCAATAATAACACTCTCAAAAGGCTCACCAATTGCAGGTATTGGATATAGCGGTGCTGGGGGAATAGTCTGGTTCGGTTTTCCGCTAATTTGACAAACATGGCACGTTTTACAGTACCGTTTTACGTCTTGTTTTAGACCTGGCTAAAAGAAATGCCGAAGTATACGATCGTATGTTTTAGTTATTCCTAGGTGTCCAGAAACTCCATCATGTGCAACACTTAAAATTTTATTCTAAATTCAGATGGAACCACAATTTGTTGAATTTCGTTCCAATCCGCCGTAAAATCGTGAGGTCGCCACTTGCGCATTAAAATTCCATTTTTGAGGAAATAAACTGGTGATGAACAATCCAATTTTGAATCCAAGCAGACAGCATTAAAACACACGGTTAGAGTGGGGTCAGACTTCTGAGCCATAACGAGCTTTTCATGCGATAAAGAAATCTCAGGTTTTACATTGTCTATTTTTACAGACATGAACTGATCGTAGCCTTGAGATACAGGAGGCTCGAAAAGTCTTTTGCACTCTTCAGGATGTGCAACAAAAGTATCACAGAGGTCTGGACCATCAGGGGAAACGTCCCTTAACCCCTTGTGGACGGGATTTTGAGATAATTTCCGTACCCCTGGACGGGATTAATTTGGGGAAAAATTAAGTTTTTTTAGATTTGATTTTATCTTCAATATAATCTGTTTTATTCTCAAAAAAAGTACTTCTGTTGTATTTTAAGATGTTTTTAGCTAACAAAACACCTTTTATTTGCCTTTTCAATCCCAGAATTGTCACCCTGGGAGTCTATTGCAGCAGTATCATGGCCTATCGAACTATCACTAGCACTGCCGTCGCCAGAATGTTGCCAAGCCACATCGTTAGCACTGTCAGAATCTGAATCGGAACTGTCCAAAAAGTCGCGAAAAATTAGACCTACTACAATTCCGACCTGCGAACCATACTATCGGTTCGCTCATCAGAATTATTTTCCACACAATCTTCTAATGAAGACGATCAAATCAGCATTTTCTGAACCACTGCTTGGAAAACTTCACCCAAGACAGGGCGCTTCCTGGAAGTCGCCATTTCTATTGTCATCGAAAAAAGCCAAGAACATGCATTCAATCTCAAAGGGATTCAGAAACCACAGGGGAGGTAACTAATGAAATCTAAGGGCAAGCCGGGAATTCCCAAGTTAAGTTTAGCCTCAGGCATGAAGTAGAGTCACGTGTGACGGTCAACACGTCCACCCGCCTCTGGGCACGCAAAAAATTTGCGTTTTAACACGTCATCCGTCCAAAATGGGTTAATTTAGTTTGTGACCGGGTGACAACGCTAGCTGGAAATACGTCAGGAAACTTCTGAGCACACTCATCAGAAACAAGCGGCGCAGAAACTACCTCTGAAAGTACCTCATGTTTCCACACGCTTCCACCGGCTAAATCGTTACCCAGAATGAATGTTACTCCAGGGACGGGTAAGGAAGAACGCACTCCAACGATCACTTCACCAGAAACCAAATCGCATCGGAGATGGATTCGATGTAAGGGAACCTCTACAAAACCCATCTCGATTCCCCGAACAACAACACTACTGCCAGTAGCAGTCTCCTCGGACAGAGGTAGTAGGCCATGAAGTAAGAACGACTGCGCCGCACCTGTATCACGCAGAATGCGCACAGGTACAGACTTCACTCCAGGCATGGAGACAGCTCCATTCATAAGAAAGGGCTCATAAATTGACTCGGACATTTTAGTCTGAGTTCCAACATGAAGGGCAGAGGACACAGATTTTACAGAATGGATTAATGCTGTTGGTTTAGCAGCTTCTTTCTTTTTCAAGATTCTACAGTCTGCCACAACATGACCAGTCTTCTTACAAGAAAAGCATTGCCTATCCTCTTTCCGAGGTTGTGTGCCATCTTTCTGTTCATTCGCTTGAGCTGGCAAACGAGGTCTCTCTCGAAAGACCCTGTGCGTTAAAACACTCATCAGCCATCACAGCAGCCCATTTTAAAGTCTCTGCTTTTTGGTCGGTAACATAGGTAGCAACAGAATCTGGAAGACAGTTCTTAAATTCTTCCAAAAGAATGAGATCTCGCAATTTGTCATAAGAATCAACCTGTTGAGACAGCAACCATCGATCAAATAAGGATTCTTTTTCCCGGCCAAATTCAAACGTCTGACGCTCATTTTTCTTAAGTTTTCGAAACTTTTGCCGATAAGCTTCGGGCACAAGCTCGTATGACCTTAAAATAGCAGTCTTCACCTCATCATAATCACCGCTTATGTCTAAAGGCAAGCTGGAAAACACCTCTTGCGCACGACCACTTAACACTGATTGCAAATGGAAAACCCAGGATGATTTTGGCCAATTTAAATTTGTGGCTACCCGTTCAAAATGCGGAAAATATTTCTCAACATCTTTCTCAGCAAATGGAGGGACAAGACGAATATTACAGACAACATCAAATGAATCAGAATCTGTTGTAGAGATGCCGTCTTTCTTCGCTTCAATATCTAATTTTCTCATTGTCAATTTTCCTTGAAGCTCTTGCTCACGAGCGTGAACCTGCAGACGCTCACGTTCATAATCAAGTTCTTTTTCTTTTAAAGTAAGTTCTTTTAAACGAATTTGGAGCTCAATCTCAGATAAAGAAACAGGCGATTTATTTTCTTCGGCAATACCCCCTTAGAAATTAATGCGCGTTGCAACGCTGATCGAATTGCTTCTTTGGTACGCTTTTCATCAGACGAAATGTCAACTTTGTACACAACAGCTAAATTTAGGAGTTGATCTTTAGTAAACTTTAAAAACAATTCCATCGAAGGAGCTTTAATGAATTCCTCCTCAGATGCCATTTTCAAACGAAAAAACAAGGAAATGCCAACAATTTATTAAAGCTTAAATTGATCAAAAACAGCTTAACTGCTCGAGCTTCAAAAGCTATATCACTAAAGCGGCCACATAAAAATACGCAAAAATGACCACGACAAAAGTCCACCCACAAATTATCACTAGTGCCAGCGAGAAAACACGAAAGCCAGCAATTCACACAGGCAATGAGCCTTTCACTAGTAGTACGAAATATAATTTGCGACTTACTCATACAAAAAAAAAAAAGGTTCAGATGAGCAAATCATGCTAGTGCTACTCAACAACCCTCCTCCTGACTAACAAACAAAATAAAAAAAAAAACCTTTCTCATCCTGTCTAGTCTTCAATGGCTCACTCAGCTCGAGGCCCCTTTAAACGTTAAACTCGCGTGGTTCACATAGACCAATGGCGTAGCCTATGCAATCACAGCGAAACGTACCCCCACTGAGATATCCATCAAAAACAACAAACAAAAATAACAAACCAGTAGACATCCACAATTAACTAAGAGGGTATATACGCTTTCACAGAGACAATTGTTTGCTCACCAGAATGCTTGTTTTCCCGATACTCAATGTCGCAGATAATTAAAAAAGTCCCACTGAATGTCGAAGTCCGAATCCGGTAATTAAAGCTCTCGGACGAGCGCCCACTTATGTTACGACCCGTCGGACAGGAGCCGCAACATAAAGGGAGTCGTACACTCTTGGCTCGTTTTAGACAAAATAGGGGTATGTTTAATTGACGAAACAACAGATATGCCAACGGGTTATTTTGAGATAATCGAGTTATTAAGCAGTAGGCCAGCGGGAACGAAGTGGCGTGGACAGCTTCTCAAGGTTTCTCTTCCGGGACGTGTGCGCCTCCCCTGCAGTTCACCCCCAATCCTCTTCATAGAGCTGGGAATTGCTGCTCAGGTGTGGCTCACCTGTAATTAGGACAGACGGAACACACAAGAACCGGCAACCACCAGGGGCCGCCAAAACAGCATGTGGCTATGGCCACCAGGACTGGGGGACGTAACAGCGTCTGATGCGAAAGCAGCTTTACACCTATCACCTCGCAAATGCGCAGGCAGACTCCGCCTTAGTCTGGACCTTTTTTTTTTTTTTTTTTTTACAAAATATCCGATCTGCATGTTGATATGCATTTACACAACAGGCACATATCCGATACACATCAGATACTAATCCGAACAAAAACCACATTTGAATGAGGCCTGGATCCGATCGAGGGCGGAATCAATGAGTTTTTTTTTTCTGTTTACACAGCCATGTGACAGATTGGATATTGGCCGCATTTGAGCAAAAGATCCGATTCGTGTCCCATTTAACCCGCAGTGTAAATCTAGCCAGAGAGGAAGTGTATGGCTCAACTGAATCAAGACACTTTAAGTGTTTAGAATTCCATCATATTTCAGTTTATTTTCATTATTTTGGTTGAGAAAAGGGGCTGCAAACAAAAAAAATCTCCATGAAATTTCAGCATTGAAGTTTAAAAAAAAAAAAAAATCCTGAGAATTGAAAAATGGCTGGGGATTTAAATACATTTCTGGGATCATAAATTCCTTGACCACAAGTATAATTTATCTTGAGCATTACAGTCTAATTTACCTACTTGCTATGAGCCAAATTGGACAGCTATCCAGGTGGCTCCCCAAAGTCTGAGATCACTAAAAAATAGTGCACTGTTAAATTATAAAATAATCATATATTTAACACAAATCAACTTTTGACACATGAAATTCAGTATGAACTAATGACTTTCTGTGACGGTGTGTTCAGGAACCACACGCAAAAGAGGGAAATCCAAAAAACCTATGCCTTTAATGAGTTCTGGGTCAGTACCAAAAAACACAAGAATTACCAAGCCACAAAACAAAATCCAAAAACAGAGTTGACTAGACAGGCCGGGGTCAGAACCAGTAAAACAGAGAAGCAACGGTACATAGACGGCAGGCAGAAAGTCGTAATTGATAAAAAAGCAGTGGGTCATACACAGGGCATCCAAACACAGAAATCGTGGTCGTACAAAAATAGGTCGAAATCCAGAAAGACAAAAACAATACAAAAATGGGCAATGGCAAGAATAATAGATGAAACAGGTGCTAAAAGTGAAAAAAGGGCACATATAACTGGGGCGTATTGCGGCGTATTGGCCAGTATCAGACACAGTTTAATGTTTTATTATATATTACAAAGCAGTAGGCATGAAGATCAGTCATTTTAATCTAATTTAAGAAAATATATAAAACAAACCACCATAAGCACATAATTTCAGCAAACTGTTTTTCAATTCAATCAGAACTGAGATCTGCTCGTTTGATAAGAAGGTTATTGATGGCTTCAAATCTTACTGCAACTGCTCGGCCAGATTTGTATGATGATGGTTGTTTCTTTATTATTATTATTATTATTATTTTATTATTTTCATCATCAAATCACTATTTCTGCCAGCTCACACGCCTCATGCAAGTCATCACAATTATAACAATCTCTCCCAATGTAATCCCAAATCAGACGCTCTCTGTATTCAGCATCTGATGCTGGATAGGTGTGTCTTGCATTGCATTTATTTAAATACAAATCTGTCCCTGAATAACCAAAAATTCCACCTGTAAGAATGCCAAAAGATCCGTAAATTATGTCTTGGTGCATGTAATGTCTTGGTGCAGGGTACACGGAGTAGTGTGGTGCATTCCAAGAATAACGTGAAAAAAAACCAATGTTTCTGTTGGCTATTATTAAAGTTCATCATGTTCATCAGGAAGAGAAAAGGATAACCTGTGTGTTGTTTCATAGTTCTCTGCAAAGTTGACTAAACAGGGTATTCAGACACTTTAAGATTCCAAACTGTAAGACATGTTCAGTCTGAAGGGAAATGTGACCCGTGGAGGAACTGAGCAATGGTTTATCACTAAGGGGAGTTGACAGGAAAATTTACCCATAAGTCATTGTGCATCAGTTTAGAAGTGTGATGGTTGCTTTAAAGCTAGGAGTAAAAAGAAGGAGAGGACACGACAAATGGCTGCGGTTAAACTATGGGGTAGCGCACATGCGCAGTGTAATCGGAGCTGCAATGTTGGAGGGTTCCAGCAGACGGTACTAGAAGAAAAGGCCATGGGGTTCGTTCAGGTGCTCTTAGGGTGCGCTTCAGTGAAACGAAACAATAACCCCGTGCTGCTAGATAGCGCTCCATCTACGGAATGTTTCTGCAAGAGCAGATCAGATTTTACTGCGCATGTGCGATACCCCATAGTTTCATCGCAGCCATTTGTCATGTCCTCTCCATCTTACTCCTCGCTTTCGAGAGAGGAATTCAAAAAGGAGATGAACCTGGTGTTTAAAAATATGTGCACAACCTGAAAACCCCAAAAGCTCATTCCCTACTGTAACCAAGCAATAGCAGGTTTTCCTAGATCTGAAGTGCTGTGGTGATATCTGGGGGAATGTCATCTACAGGTTGGAAAGAAAGATGGAGAAGTCAACAATGGAGGAGAAGTCAAGTGAGAAATCATATTTTGAACGGAGCTCGAGTGTTTTTCAGCCCTGAAAATTTCATGTGGCCATCTCCATTAGGAATGAAGTTATGAGGTCTCAAAAATGCTACAAAAAATGACGTGAATAAAAAGGTGCCAAATTTGGGCATACCCATATGCACTTGGAGGACCTGTAACTCAGAAAATAATTATAGTATGAATGTTAAATTTTGCATGGCTTCAATGAATATGCAGATGATATTATAGAAAAAAAAAATCAGCTGATTCTGAAGGGGCCAGGTGGGAATTTTTTACTGAATTGTTTGCTTTTATATGGAATGACCCAGCTATAAATTAGCCTGGGGTCCAGGGTTCCAGATCACATTCACATACTATTTCATGGCACTTCCAGTAGGTCGTTCATTTGGCGGCAATACATAGCTGCCAACTTTGGAAAATCCCATTTAGGAATCTGGGGTCCAGGGACGAAGTCCTGTCGGGCCCGAAGCCAGAGCATATTGGAAAATTACACATGATGAGAGATGGTATTCTGTAACACAATTCACTTTAATGCACCTTCTACATGCTCCAAATTTCTCTTCCAGCAGCCACTGTGGTACAAATTGTTTAAAAATTTTGCACGTGTAACATATAAAAGTGAAAAAAATTAATTGGACTAGATTCAGCCATAACTTTCACTGACTCTTCGAACTTCAGATTTGGCACAATATGTCAAAAATAGTGTATAAAAACTTCAGGCAACAGAACTTTTCATCTCCCATATATTGGAAATTATGTCAAATGGAATTTGAAGAGAATATAAAGTATCTGAACTGGCACACTAAGTAAACATCAACTTCCAAGTTTATCAAACTTGTTAAGATAGGTCATATATTAAATTACATGTTAAAAAGGTCATATATTTCATTATTAAATATTTGGCACAACATGCAAGTGAAGAATTAAAACACAACTTCACAAATAAAACCATTTAATCCTTTCATTTCTTCAAAATAAAATGTTACTTTTAAGGAACTAGGGCATTGCCCATATCTTCAGTTGTATTAAGAATGTTGAACTGTGATTAGAATGTCTATGTCACGGAGCTTCGATGGAATATTAATGTCACAGTCAACACAGCCAAAAACAGTCCGTTCGCAGGGGACATCGTGATGTCATAAGTGGTTCCATTCTGCAATATTGGCTGCATTGGCCAATATGGGGTTTTAATTTTTAACGATATTTTTAACGAGGCAAGCTGCGTGCAAAGTTTCAGGTCAGTCCGACGAACGGTCAGGGAGACACACAGACACACAGACAGACAGACAGACAGACGTTCCTTGCTTTATAGTAGGACTGTTGCGTTAATTAATCGCGACTATTTTAAGCGCAGTAAAAATAACTGCCAGTATGAGGCTGACAGACGTGCTTTCTTATCACCTTGTCTGTGACACATATCTAATGCAGTCATTTGAAATGCTGCCGGGAAGAAAACTGTGATTTGAAGTCCGCTAATTACCAGTGAGGTTGGACAGCTTCCATTGCCTTGGCATAATTAGCTCACCTTAAATCAATTCCCGTGTAGCCAACTTTGTCTAACCTGCTATGAAGCCATTTTTTCAGCCAACTGACCAATCAAAACCAAAATGGCCTGTAACACAAATTGGAAAACATTTTGTGAAGCATATCGAGAGAATATAAATGCTCGAATGCATGAATGCGAGACAATATGTTTGCACTGCAGGTAATAGTCAAGTGCACCGAAGATTTGGCAATGCGCGTTCAGGCAAATCTTTGCCACAAATTTGAGGCATTTTTTATTAGATAATTGAACGAGAGTCATTTAAAATAATATAACTCATAGCACTTGATTTTATTTACTTTTGAGTGTCTGAATAACCAACAGTGAAGGTGAAAAACATTTTGTTTAAGCGAATGGAACGTGACATTTAAATTGTTAACGTATTTGCATTCAGCGGGTGGCGGAATGCAAAATTAGAAATAATCTTGCAAACACATTGAGGCAAATCTGTCATGTATATGGTTCTTTAAATTTCAAAATGTGACAAACAAAAATGATAGCCTATCTACCAATTTAAATTGTTAGGCTAATTGAGTGAATTAACTGTTTGATTGCAAATTGAGCAAAGTAGCCTAATTGGGAAGGAGGTGAGAGCAATAAGTCGAATAGAGGATGATGACTTCGCAGACCTTAACTGGCCGCGCTGCTTGAGAACAATTAACATGTCCAGTTCCATAGGCTTCGCTTAAACAGAATGTTTTCCACCTTCACTGTAGGCAATTTAGTCGCCCAAAAGTAACCAAAATCAAGAGCTATGAATTACTTCCTCAAATTAATCTTAATCAATGATCAAATAAAAAATGCCACAAATGTGCGTTTGCCTGAACGTGTTTGCAAAGTCTAAGCTGAATTTATCTATTGCGTGCCATGCGAAAATAATTTCTCTGACTTTCATGTTCTATATGCTTCACAAAATGTTCTCCAGTTCGCGTTACGGGCCATTTTGGTTTTGATTGGTCAGTTGGCTGAATAAATGGCTTCATTGCAGGTTAGGCAAAAGTTGGTTTGTGTCTTTTTTCCAGAAATCAGGTCTACTATGGCAAGGCTGAATCCAGTCA